>NW_010729077.1:1475150-1588690 GCF_000365185.1 Nelumbo nucifera | reverse complement strand
CAGAAGAGGTCGCTCCCATGTTGCAAGTGGAACCGAGATGGATTGACCCGCTCGTTGATTATCTACTCTATGGGACCCTACCAGTAGAATGCAATGTAGCTCGGAGGGTAGAGCATCAATCAGCTCAGTACGTCCTCGTCAACGGATGTCTGTACAGGAGGTCCTTCACGCTCCCCTACCTACGTTGCTTGCAACCTTCAGAAGCCGAACTAGTAGTTCGCGACATCCATGAAGGACTATGCGGAGGACACTTGGGGGGTAGAGCACTCGCCCAAAAAGCACTAAGGCAGGGCTACTACTAGCCTACCATGAAGGCAGACGCGCTCGACCTCGTCAAAAAATGCAACAAATGTTAGAGGCACACCAATATCTTTCATCAACCTGCTGCCGATTTGAAGTACTTAACCAGCATGTGGCCCTTCGTGCAATGAGGGATCGACATCCTCGGTCCATTTTCGTCGGTAATCGGGCAGAGGAAATTCTTGGTCGTAGCGGTGGACTACTTCACAAATTGGGTGGAAGTTGAACCGTTGGTAAGCATTACAGCTCGGAACGTGCATAACTTCTTCTAGAAGAACATTGTGTGTTGTTTTAGAATTCCCAAGGTGCTGATCTTGGACAACGGGAAGCGGTTCAAAGACATCAAATTCTAGAATTGGTGTGTTGAAATGGGGATTCGGCAAAACTTCATTTCGGTGGCACACCCACAAGCGAATGGACAGGCCGAAGTGACGAACAGGGTTATCCTCCACAGATTGAAAGCTTGCCTGATGTGAGCTAAAGGGTTATGGGTGGATGAGTTGCCCAGTGTCCTTTGGTCCTATATGATGACCATCAAGACTGCGACTGGTGAAACACCCTTCAACCTGACGTATGGAACAGAGGCTGTGATTTTGGCAGATATTGAAGTACCGACATTGTGGCTCGAAGCATACAACAAAGGAGCGAACGACGACGAGCTCCGAACTAACTTGGATCTAATCGAAGAAGTGTGTAACCTGGCCTATATCCAAACTGCAGCTTACCAGCAACGAGTAGCTCAGTACTACAATGCCTGGGAGTTTCGAGTTGGTGACCTGGTGCTTTGCAGGGTATTGGTACCTGAGCCTAGCGTGGGTAAGCTCGGTTCGAATTGGGAAGGTCCATACTAAGTGAGACGAGTGTTTGGCGAAGGCACATATGAGCTCGAGAATATGGGAGGAAAACAAGTACCTCGAGCTTGAAACGTCGACAACCTGAGGAGATATTATCTATGAGCTCGCGGCTCCAATTTTGACATAACCAAAAAAAATTTACTAAGTCCACAAGACCACCGAGTTGGTCAAAAGGATGTCGAGCTAGAAAGAGGACTATAAGTCACTCACAGAGCCTAAGGGCTATGGTGTCGAGCTGACAAAAGACCTCGGCATAATATAAGACCCAGTCGCCTCTTCAGCATGGGCAAATAAGTCCTAGTCGCCTCTTCAACATGGGCAACCTAAGACCTAATTACTTTGGCATAGGCAACCAAAAACCTAGTCGCTTCAGCATGGGTAAATAAAGTAGCCCGTGCGCAAACAGGTTGGGTGTATACCCTACAGTGCTTGTTCACTTTGACGTATAACGAAATCGGGTTATTCCTACTCGGGCCTAGATCGTTAGATCGACACTTAAGGGGTAATCCATACTTATAAAATTTTTCACAACAAGGAGTTTTGAAACTATTGCATTGCATTAATAAGGTGAAGTTCTAAGTACATGACAAAAAAAAAAGACTACAAGTACTCAATCGATCTCAGAGGCTCGAGACATCAGATATGTACGGGGGGTCCAAGAAAAGAGGCAGATAGATATCAGTGAACATGGGGCTCCTTGTCCCCAACAGTAGCTCTAGCAGGTTGGTCGGTCTCCATGTGGTCCTCGGTGGCAACATCTCCATCTCCCTCCTCCGCTGTCTCTTCGTCGAGGAGGTCATCATCACTCTCTTCCTCGTAGCCCGGGTCATTAGTAGCCTCCCCGACCATCTCCTTTGTGACCTTGGACGTTGTGATAGCACTGAGGTTGAGCTGGGGGAATTTGCGCCGAGTCAGCCACCTACTAAGTTTGAAGCCTTTACGGTAGGCTGCTATGCCCGTATCAATCAACAATTTGCGTTGCTCCTCCAAAGACTTCTATTCCTCGACGGCCTTGACCTTGGCCTCCTTCAACGCTTCGGTGAAGATCTCCATGTGTTCCTTCACGAGCTCCTCGAGTTTCTTCTTTTCCCTTTGGAGGGCCTCCCTCTTCTCCTTGAGCCTTTTCTTCTCCTCCCTCAGCAGAATGATCAACTCCTTTTGAGCTCACGCATCCTTCTCCAGTTTTTGGATCTCGCCGTGAGCTAAGTCCAGTTCGTGCTAGGCGCTTTGGGAGGTTTCTTCAACCTGGAGGGCTCATTTCAACTGCACCTCGGATTGATAAGCAAGAGCATGGATTGCGGAGTTTACCTTCTAAAGAAGGAACAAAATCTAAGTATCGAAGGAGAGCAACAAAGAGTACAATCCAAGGATTAGGTACGTACCACCATGTAGTGAGTCACCGCTCTGGCCCCAAGCTAAGCCATCAACAGATCGGCCCAATGCGCGACCTCCTCGGCGAAAATTGCATCCTTACTCTTGAGGAGACTAAACTTCAGTGTCAAAATGCTCTGAGCTCCCCGGGATGTGTCGTCTCTCGAAGGGGTGGCCGCCTAAGTGGGTTGGGGCTCAGACACCGAGGCCTAGAAGCCCTACCTTGGTCTTCCTCGACCAAATCAATAACTAGAGGGTGCTTGGGGGGGCAGTATCGACACTTGAAGTGGTGGGGGCCTGATGGAGATGGGCCTTCTTGGAGGCCCTCCTCTTCTTCCCCTTCTTCATACTTCAGAAGAGCTCGACAGTAGGAATATCAGCCATTGCTCCTGCAAAATGTAACGAACAGGTTAAATTACAAGATCAAGATAAATCATGAAGAAGAAAGCAAGTATGACAATCATGATGGCGACCTACCAGGAGGACTCAGCCCGGCTTGTATGAGCTTCTCTTCGGTCATGAAGTTCTCGAACTTCAACCCGAGCTTCACCCAAGATTGAACTTCCTCCTGTGTCTGTTTGTCCAACCTGATGCAGGGGTCCTCAATGGTAGGTCTCCAATGAGTTGGAAACGACCACCCCGCAGTGTTACGAACTATGAAGTAGCGCCTCTTCCAGACCGAGACTTTGTTTGGGAGGTCATGCAAGAGTTTGTAGCAAGGATAGGGAGACATGTAATAACATCGCCTATGCTCGGGGAGAACACAGGCGAAATTCTTTTTAATGGAGTAGATTGAAGAAAAGATGTCGAGGTTCAAAGGCTGATTATAGTCGTGGAAAAGGGAGATGGTACCTATAATGTTATGAATCGAGTTGGGATGGAGTTGATCTATGGCAATGTCAAAAAAATTGACGACCTCAATGATGAAAGGGTGAAGTAGGAATCGCAGCACGGCTACGAGCTGCTCCTCGAACACCACAATCTTGTCATGACCGTGATCCCAAGGAAAACTACCTAAGAGAATGCTCTAAACAAGGCTATTGGGCAGCTTGTACCGAGCTACCAGGGACAAAAGCTTGTCAGCCATCATAGTAGAAGGGCCGAAGCTGTCCGGTCCCTGAGACCAACGTGAAGTGGAGGCCCCCTTGCCAAAGAACTCGCACTTTTGCCAAGGTGAGTCCGCCTCGGACGGGTTGGAGTCCACACCCCGCACTGAGGCATCCACCTTGGCAGGATGAGACTCTATGGCCTGCCCCGAGGTGCCCACCTCGGTCCCGACGGATTCTCCGCTCTCATTAAAAAGGCTACCCAAACTAATACTAGACATATTGAACTAAGAGGAAGAAGACAATAGGAAACGGAAACGAGGAGAGGCGAACTCACCAAGAAGACCGAAGGAAGCGAAAAGACCTTGGGTGCAAAGGCAACTGACACCGAACTGGAAGAATTGGATCGTGACCTCAACAAACTCGAGCACGTAATATGTGGCAAAACAAAATGGGTCCCTCTGACCTATATTTATAGCCACCGCGACTGGATCTCAACGGTTGAGATCTACACAATCTGATGGCTCCCATGAAAACCAGTTGCATGCTAACCGAGGTCAAAATCAGTTGAGCGCGTGTTTTGACGTCCGCGGATTTTATAAATAGCATGACATCCACGTGTACTCGATATGTGATCTGGGCATTCCCTGGTCGAGTCAACGAGTTATGCAGGTCCGATCGAAGAGTCACCTTCCAAACCACCTAAAAGTCATGCTAAACCCACCTAGGCTCACCATGAACTCCCCATACCGGGTCGGGACCCCTAGCACGGGGAGTGGGGGGCAATTGATGAGGGGTGATTTGGCCCGACCTAATGAGTAAGGGACACGTGGATGCGGCCTGCAAGCCAGACGACAAATCAGCGTGTGGTGCCATGATAGCAGATTGCAAGACCTCGGGAGTTTGGTCATTTCAGAACCAGAGCACCTCAGGACTAGAGCACCTCGATACCCACATATGCTGAGGCGTCACGTAGCCAAACCTAGAAGGTCGCCAGTTATCTCCGAACCTCCCGAGATCACGTCGCATAACCGTAGGCCTTATCTTCTCCCCATCTGAATCGGAGGGAAATGATAAACCTCATTAATTGACACCCCGGGTCTCCGATTCTCTGACTTGCAACTTGGTCCAGCTTGCCGCACGACTAAGGTCCGGTTCATCTTCTAGCTAGGAGCTTTCAAATTGCACACAATCAACACCTATGTCTTAGGGATATGTCAAAGGTTCGACTCAGCATAGGTCTTTCTCAACCAAAACCTGATCCACCCCATATATAGTATATAACTATATTCAACCAACGCAAACTATACAAATGTTTCCCCAAAGAGCATGCCCAACAATCCATTTTCCGTACTTGTCATGGGGAGATGTTCTCAATTCAAGTGAGAGGGGGTGATAGGTTGTGGGGTGTGCTCTATTAGGTGTCCATTCTGTCTTCTCCAAAAATGAAATGTGGGATCAAGCCCGTTAAACCACATGCTGGTAAAGGTGGTGTTTGGATGTTTGATTATCTTGTGGTGTAGACCATTTCGGTCCACACTATGAGATGAGTGGCGTTCGGTGAGGCTGTAGCAAGGTTCAAAGTATTGGAAACGCCAAGTGCATCGGAAAGGCAATTTTAAGAGACGTATCAGGATACGTCTTGGATACGCATGCGTATTGGAGAAAAACTAAGATACGCTTAGAAACACTATAAATACTTTAATAAATCATAGAAATATATCAAAACCACTAAATATAAGACCTCAATTAGCAAGGTTCAAAGTATTGGAAACGCCAAGTGCATCGGAAAGGCAATTTTAAGAGACATATCGGGAAACATCTTGGATACGCATGTGTATTGGAGAAAAACTAAGATACGCTTGAAACACTATAAATACTTTAATAAATCATATAAATATATCAAAACCACTAAATATAAGACCTCAATGAGGTGTATATACATTAAATTAATATATTTTAATGGTTTATGAAGAAATATATTGTAGTTAATTATAATTTCATTTAAAATCCTATGCCTAACTATAATTTATAAATTGTAATTCTTAGGTTTTAATGTTTTATGGGATGGGAAAAACCCAACTCTCCTATCCAACCATAAAGCATGCATTGGCACAATTTCTATGTGAAAATAGAATTAATAATTAATTATTATTTATTATTCATTTCCAAAAGTTATAAAAAATAAATAAACATTATATAATATATTTAAAAAATAATTATTAAAGAAGAAATTTCAATTTCTTTATGGATATGATAGATCATCCATAGAATTATAATATATTCAATCATTTTGATCAAATGATAAAATATAATTAATTAATTATTTATTTTTAATTCAAAAAATATAAAAATAAAAAAATAATTATTAAAAAAAAAATTCAATTGATATGTGGATATGATAGATCATCCATAGAATTATAATATATTCAATTGTCGTGACCAAATGATAAAATATAAATAATTTTTATTTATTTTTTAATTCTAAAAATATAAAAAATAAAAAAAAAATATTAAAGAAGAAATTTCAATTGCTCTATGGATATGATAGATAAATCCATAGATCTAAAATATATTTAGTCATTATAGGCAGAGAAAAAATTACATTTTCAATTTTTTTGTTAATTTATATTTTTCCCAAATATCTTCGCAAATTTCCATAAATCTATTGATAATACAAAATAAATTGTGATTTTGAATGTAAGAAATGTAGATCAACATAAATTTAAACACTCAGGAAAAAAAGAAATCACAAGATATTATAAGAATTTGAAAAATTTTACCTATTTTGTCATATTTTTTCAAAATTTGAAAAATCTTTAAAAAAATTAACGATTTACAGTTGTTGCTTGCAAACTTTTGCAAATCTAGCACTCTAACAATGAAGTTTGGAGTTTTAGAGTCATTTGGAGGTGAAAGAAGGCTTATTTCAGGGAAAAGAAGTTTGCTTTCCCCCTTTAATTTTTTTAGTTTTTGGCCATATCTTTTTCATTGATATTGCTACTGATATGCCCCGATACACCCACGATACGCCCCTGATACGGGTCCGATATGCATGAAAAAAGACAAAATATCCAATTTCCATGCGTATCCCGCATCTATTTTTCAAATATATGATACGATACTTCCCGTATCGGGCATATTGTATCAAAATTTTAAACCTTTGGCTGTAGCATGAACTGATTTGCAATATATCATGGATCATTCTACACTATATTGCATTTTTTCGTCTACACCAAAAACTCGTGGTTTGATCCTTTCCACGGTGGTGAAAAAAAATTGATTTTATGCTTCTTGTTTAACCTCAGCTTGTATTTCTTATAATTATTACTAATTTTTATTAAATAATATTATCTTAGTATCATATTTTTATTAAAAATATATAATTTCTGTTACTTTAACTTTTATTAATTAGTAGCTTTAAAATTAATACTCTTTTTTTGTAATTATTATGCTTTATAAGTTCATCTACTATTTTTATTAATTATGTTATATTAATCATGGTTAAATTGTATATTTTAAATTATTTATATTATTTAAAAAAAAACATAAGATATTTTTATTCTTGGTCAACCGTATAGATCATCTCACATGTTATATGTTAGATGCATGGAATAAAAAAAAAACAGAATGTAGACTAAACCATACCACTTTGAAAAAAGCCTATGGGGTGAGGTGTAATTCAATCCACTCATTTTTGTCCACTACACATAACAACTCTTCTGCTATGGCATGATGTGAATTCATCTGTACTACCCAATTTCTCATCCATACCACAAAACACCCCCAAATTGGTAATCCTCATATAAACTTTGCTCTGTCCTCACCCCCAAATCCGCTGTAATGTGTGTATGTGATACACATGGCAAAAAAGGTGGATAGGATTTGGTATGAATCCATCTTAACTTTGAACATGACACAAAACCAAGACCCTAACTCAATAGGATTGGGTCAATGTGGGTTTACCACTTAACCGAATACATGGACATCCCTATTTATATATATATACGATTTACAACCAAAGTGCACGGTGTTCTTCAGGGTGCACCATTTATCCCGAATTTGCAAGTTTCTGTGCTTCTTTTAATAACATGAAACGAGAAATTATATGACTAAGCTATTTAGAAGTGAGAACTAACCTAGCTTTTAGATGTAATTATCTAAACATGGTGATTGAGAACTGTGAGATACAAAATAGGTTATAGAACAATTTGCAGAGGGCCAGGATCAGCTAGAGAGAGAGAGAGAGAAAATAATGGAGAAATCCGAAGTTCAAACAGCTATAACTTTTGATTTGTATATTGCGGGAAATTTATTAAATTTACACAAAATTAATTCAATAACTACCCACATCATTGTCATTTGCAGCCTACTGAACAGTCATTGGAAAACCCATTTTCAAATATCAATTCTAGTTTTTCAGTCAAATTGTCTCTCTTTGTAGTTTGTCTATTTCTTTTAAGCTTTTATTTTCAGTCAAACTATCTATTTTTTGTGGATTTAAGGTGAGGATTCTGTGGGAGAAGACCACAATTTCTTGGTCGACTGAAAAAGACACAAGCATGAATGGTAAAATCTCATCAAATTTTTTTATAGGTAAAAATTCTCATCAGTTAATTCTTTGGTCCTCTCTTTCTTTCTTTCTTTCGAATGGTAAAATTCGGAGCTAGAAAAATGTGAAAATGATGGTTGTAATGATAAAACCTTGGATTGAAAAGTATGATCAGAATGATGAGGGTGAGTGGCTACTTTATACTAAAAAACGCCATAGGTTGGGTCTGTATCAATGTTATAAGACTGAGACGGGACTATTGAAATTCTCATTGGGTCATGATTTTACAGGTTATCTAGATGATTAGTCCATACAACCCATAAAAGCTGAGATTATATTGGCACCTCACAGAGCCTGTCCCACAGCATATTCCAATTGTGTATTAGAAACATCTCCCAATGACAAACTCATAAAAGCTGTCACTTAACCGGGACCCAAAAAGGTCACTGATCATAGGTCGGTGGTTCAACCATCCAGTTTAGTCCGGGTCTTACAGTACTTTTCTGTGTCCAGTTCATCCCTCTCAAGACCCCAACATTTGGGTAACAGAATTTTAGCCAGCATATAAATTTATTTTCATGTAAGTCTTAAAAATCCATCTTACACCACACATCTGAAATATTTTGTTTGGAACCTGCATATACTGAATGTTGGACGACCCACTTGAAATAATAAACTTACACAAACTTTTTGTTAAAACCACCATTTATATAGATAGTAGTAGGTGCATGTAGATCAGCATTGCAGAGATTGTGATGAGGATCATGATCGCACAGGGGTGATCATCATACAACCTACGATAAGCATTGTATCCGTTGAAGAAGTCGCCATGGAAAAACAGTTGCAGGCTGTTACAATGACTTAGAATCATTCAAGAGTGACGAATGCAATCACATATGCTTGCGATGTTCTATACATGTAACTTGTGGCTACCTCAAGCCTCGATTGTATAGCTTGCCTCGCGAGCAGCCATGATGGCCTATGACACCTCGTCACAGTAAGCCATGTCGCCAAGAACGTGAGTAGGCACGAAAGAGCTGTAGCCAGAAATGTGCCACATAAGAATTCTAAGAGAAGGAGAATCCTGATCTTAAAAGATCTTCACTAGACACGTGGTGAAACCCCAATAAGACTTGTTAGGTATCCAAACAATCGTGATCCACTTTTCGAATAATAAAAGTCTCTTTTGTGCATTTCTTGTTATAGCTTTAGCAATCCCTTTATAAAGGGAGAGAGGCTTGAACGTCTCCACGCGAGATTCATCTCAATAATACTAAGAGAATCCCCCACCTCCTAGCTTTCTCGTTCCCTTCCCTTGCAATTCCATATCCTTCTCCTCACTAACACTCACCCTACTTATACAGCCCCAATCATCCTCTATCCTTCAGGGAGACCAACATCCTTCGCCTTAACACCCTACCTACAAGTGGGGGCAGAGTTAAAAATGTAGTAAAGTGAGTCCTTAAACAAAAAGAAAAAAAGAAAAAAAATTGAACTGAGATGTTAAGGATCACTCTCTAATGCTCTTCCAAATCTCAAAATTAAGAAAAACATTGTTTGTTTTTTCTTTAAAAAATCTTTAACAAATCCAAACCTTCCCATCCCATTTCTCTCGAAAACCTACTTCTTCTACCCCCTATTTCATTTTCTTGTTTAACTTGGTCCCCCAAAAGAAAATTCCTGGCTCCACCACTACATATCACTAGACCTGTTCATGGGTCGGGTAGCCCGACGGCCCGGCCCGCACCCCGGCCGGGCTTGGTCATATAATTAGGCCCACGGGCCTGACCTCAGGCTTAACACAGTAGCCCGATTGTGTTTCGGGCCGGGCTCGGGATTTGTCAAAAAAGCCCGGCCCGACCCGGCCCAGCCCGCACCCCGGTCGGGCTTGGTCATATAATTAGGCCCGCGGGCCTGACCTCGGGCTTAACACAGTAAGCCCGACTGTGTTTCGGGCCGGGCTTNAGTATTATATATTTTATAAAATATATAATATGTATTTTATATATTATATAAAATATATAAATAATATAATATTTATTAAAATATATATTTATAATTTAATATATATATATTATTCTTTTCTTTATAATTTCAATCTATCTCTCTTTCTCTATTCACTTGCTTCAACATTAATAATAATAATAGTATAGGCTAAATTTCGGGCCCGGGCCCAGGCTCGGGCTTCGAGCTTTTTATGAGGGCCGGGCTCGGGCCCAAGTTGTAGGCCCGATGGTCGGGCCGGGCTCGGGCTCGGGCCTTAAAAAAATTTGTTAATACACAATAAAAGCCCGGCCCGGCCCATGAACAGGTCTACATATCACCCCTACCTGTTTCCACTACTCGAACCCTTGAAAGAGTAAGCTTATTAATAAGGTTGCTGGCTATGGAATTTTTATTTCATCTAGATGATTAGTTAGGGCCTGTTTGTTTGCATTGATCTCTGATCTCTAGTAAACATTTCACTTTTGACAAAAGTATTTTGAAAAATTGTGATTTTTTACTTTTTTTTTTACATCTGAATGTAGAGAATTGTTCTAAGATCTGAAATTCTGAATGCTGAATTTGATTCTAGTACATGGATGTAAAAAATTTTGATATAGACAAACAATATTCTTTGTATTTTTGAAGAATTTATTTATTACTTCCACTCTGTTTTGGTTAATTTAAAATTTGCAAGATGTTGTTCTTTTAAGAAATTTTGAATTGATAGGAAATTTTAAATTGCAGGCAGAGCAAACAAAGAAGAGGTATGCTCAGCGACATAGGTGTGGATTGTCTTTTTCTTTTCATATACATGTATTTCACGGTTTGAACTTCCAATTGATAGTTGAAGAAGAATTGCCATCATGATCTCATGGTTAGGAACTTAGGATTACTAAACCCATCAAATGATGATCATACAAATCTACCATTTATTAAACTTGTTTGTAAGAGGGAACTTTGCTTATTTATATTCCTAATGTGAGGAAATCAGTTCCCAAGAGATTTATGCACATTTCCCATGAATGAACATAGTTTCATAATCCATTCCCTTGACCCTTCCGGCCTTCTCTTCTTCACTTATATGTTGTAGAAGAATGAACATACTTACTAATCGTCCAAAAAAAAAAAGGAAAGAATTGCTCTCAACTTCCATTTTTTGCTTGGACCACTCTCATTCAAGTTTTTTTAAGGGTAAATTGCTGAAACCTTCTTTGAAGTTTTGAAAAGTTGCTAAAACCTCCCCTAAAGTTTGGTGATTGCAATCACCTCTCCTGAACTTTCTGATACAGTTACAAGTAGACCCCCTCTATCAGAATCTTCTAAAATGAGGCATAAAAATGTCCAATATACCCATACAATTACTATGGTTGATGGTTCTACAGAAAAAATAATACAAATTTTATTAAAACAAAAAATAAAAGAGAACTTAAAGTAGCAGCTTTACCTTTGAGTGATTGATATGAAGGGAAAATTTGGAAAATAAATCAATTTGAGAAAAGAAATTGGAAGGATTTGAGGTAGCGACTCATATGTAGAGAAAACTTGAAAAATAATCATTTTCGTCAAAGTAATTTCATGGGTATTTTGGTCATTTTCATGCTTCTTTTTAAGAGTATTCTAACAGAAGGGGTCTATTTTCATCAAAGTAATTGTATGGGTATTTTGGTCATTTTCATGCCTCTTTTTAAGAGTATTCTAACAAAAGGGGTCTACTTGCAACTATGTCAGAAAGTTCAGGGGAGGTGATTGTAATTACTAAACTTCAAGGGAGGTTTTAGCAATAGCCTAAAAATTTAGGGGAGGTTTCAGCAATTTACCCTTTTTTTAATTATGAAACTAGTGAATGACCCCGTACTAAGTACAAGGAATCAATAATGTTAAATTTATATTTATTAATATTTTAAATAATTGTTAAAATTTCAAGAAATATTTATTTCAAAAAACAGCTTTTCAATAATTATTAGAATATGGATTGGAAGTGGTTGTGGATAACCACTTTTGCATTTTTTGCATTTTTTTAGGAATTGATTGAAAATGGTGATAGTGGATTGTGGGCTTTAGCAGCAACTTATCAGAAAATGCCACGTGTCTAGCTTTCCAGAAAAATGAGAAGGCCATGTGTCTAGATAGTGGGGAGGTGTAGCTTGGTAGTGGGTTATGGGCTTTAGTAGGAATTTCTTAGAAATTGCCACGTGTCTAGCTTTCTGAAAAATGAGAAGGCCACTTGTCTGAATGGTAGTAGTTGATTGTGGTCTTTAACAGTAACTTCTCATAAAATACTATGTGTCTAAATTTGAAAAAGCCACGTATCTGAATGGTGGGGCTGTAGCCTGAAAGCCTTCCTTTAATATATATTAGATGAGCCTTCTCATTAAGCTGTTTTGGTGTAAGGGTTAGTTGAAGATTTGAAAGCAGTTGTGGGTTGGTTGAAGGACAACATTAATGGGCCATGGAGGTATAGGAATGTGGTAAGGGAGGTGCAGAAGAAATTAGATGGGGAGCTGGTGTTTCTTATCTCTCTTGGCTTTGTCAGTTAACACATGGATCTCAGTTAGATATTGGATTCTACTGTGTGCATGTTCCATTTCCCAACCTTCTATATGCAACATTGTGTTGTAGAAGATCAAGTACTAAAGAAGCTTTCTTTTTTCAATTTTCTTTCTATATTAATAGAAACTAAGTTGTGCTTGTTTTTGGTGTAAATATTTATTGATGTAAAAGTACATTGATGGAATTCAACACGAATTGGTTTAAATGAATGAACCGTTGTAACTTTGAAAAGTGTTATTATCGATATAAATATTTACATCGATTTTATTGATGTTGTATTTACATCGATTATCAATGTAAAACTCTACCGTAAGTAAAGCTTACATCAATTTTCAATGTAAAACCACACTCCATCCAAATGCCAACAAATACGGACTGGGAGTGGAATTTTACACTTATCCGTATTTGCACCGTAAAGAATAATTGCATGGGTCGAAATTCAAAAGAATGACTCTTCTGTCTTGCTTTCAATGGAGGCAATCACCCCATATATATACAATTACATCATGATCAAAGTAACAACTCTAGAAAATAGCAACTTCCTAAAACTCTATCTTCCTAAAAATCCATATGCACAATATTAGCAACTTCAACTTCCTAAAATAGCACCTTCCTAAATACAATATCAGTAACTTCCTAAACACAATATTAGCAACTTCCTAAAACAATATCTTTCTAAATATATACAATATCTACAATATCTCCATTACACCGGAAACAAACTTAAGGTAAAAAAAAGTCCTGCAACAATAGGAGCTATTTTAAAAATTAAACATATTTACTGGTTTTTTGTTTATATGTAATATAGATGCCCAACTGAAAACACGGCCATATAACACTTGCTGAAACCCACCACACCACACCACCAAAAAAGATGGGCTTAAGATCTTAACCATAGTGTGGATAAGAGTCCTAAACACTTAAACAGTCATCCAAGCGTATCCCCTATATGGGTTCCTGCATTTATCTCTGAATTTTTCTTAGTTTTGTGAATGTAAATCTGTGTTGCTTGGTGTATGCGTTTACTATGAGACTAGTGCATATCTACATTGTGCATGAAGGATCAGATCCAGCTTAATTTCTATTTCTACAGGTAGAGAATAGTCTGTTACAGTTGCATAACTACTCAATCATCTGTTCTTCCATCAACTTTGTCCTCCTCCTTTGTAGTAAAGGCATACAGAGATGCACGTATGCCTTCTTTTCTGCATTTCCAGACCTTAGTGGGTTTTCTTGTCTGAATTATTAACTCACAAATCATCATATTACATTCAAATACACGTTCACATGTACAGATCAAAAGATCCTTAGGTATATACATACATATATACATATATACATATATATATATATATATATATATATATATATATATATATATATATATATATATATATATATAGATTTAGATAGATAGATAGATAGGAGCTTGGCTTCAATCAGTGCAACACCAGTTCGAACAGTCTTTACAGCCTTGCATTAAGAAAATCTTCATACATTTGTGATTTATTTCATAGGAAGATATTCCCAATACAAAATTGCAAGAGGCTGTTCAAACAGTGTGAGCATGGGCTTGTACTGACTGAAGCTGATAGATAGATATCAAGGTTGAGTTATAAATGCTTTCTTTATTAACTATATAAACCCAAGATGGAGCTTGTTTCCCCCCCTTAGGTTGCTTTCTTGGGTTTTCTATATTACTTCTTGTCTTAGATGTTGATTTCTTGAATAAGTGAACCTCAGCTATCTGTGTTCACGCATGCATTACATACATCACAGATATTCAAAATTACGTTCAGTGTTCACCATTAATTCCTTGTTATATATGCTTCTAGGGAAGCTGAGGAAGGATTCAGGGAAGATCAAGTGCATGGACACATTTGGAAAAATATGAACCGAAGATACACCAATCAGTGTTCAGGGGGACTTATTGGCCCCTATGGTGTTGGTTGTTCTGGTCATTTTGGTCAACTTGTCATTGCAGGGGTATTATGGTCAATTTGTTGTTTGAAGGGTATTTTTGTCAAATTATTTTTTTAGGGTCCACAATTATGATGAAAACATTGAATTTTGATGCCATATACTTTAAAGGTCATTTTGGTCAAAATACTTGTATGTTGATTTTGCTCGATTTGTTAATGAAAGGGTATTTTTGGTCAAATTATTTTTTGTAGGGACGAAAACATTGACAAATGGAAATGTTCTATCGGTTTCAGTAATTGTTTTGTGGCAATAGTGCATGGTTTTGTGATAGAAATACGCCACATGGAATCATGAGGGCAATCTTGGTATTTAAGTGAAAAAAGGACTTTTCTTATCAATGTTACCGAATGCATGAACATGATTCTCCTTTTTCTATAAACTAGTGGAATGGCCCGTGCGATGCACGGAGTATTTGATATTGATGGTGATGTTTGACTATGTTTTTACATTTCGGGTATAGATGAAAGTTTATATATCGTTTAAGTCCTAAGACAATTATATAATACATAAAAAAAGACTATACTCACAAAATGCTAAGATCTGAGTTTTATAATTATAAAATGTTGGTTGCAAATGTATTAGATTAAAACATTAATGCACCAAATCAATGATAAAATTACATTCAATGACATTATATACAAATACAGTTCATCCCAATGAAACACAAAATTTATGGAGAATTGGAGATGCCACTTGATGTAACCGTTTCTGGTCACATACCAATTTTTTTTTTTGTGATGTATCAATTTTTGGCTAAGTACTTCGTCATTTGATCTGCTTCCAAGTGGCCTGTGACTCAGAGGATGATGGAGCTCCCTGGTGGCGAACTGCCTGGTGGTGAGCTACTTGGTGGCGAACTCCTTAGTGGTGAGCTACTTGGTGACGAGCTCCCTGGTGGTGAGCTACTTGGTGATGAGATCCTTGGTGGTGAGCTACCTGGTGACGAGCTCCCTGGTGGTGAGCTACCTGGTGACGAGCTCCCTGATGGTGAGCTACTTGGTGACGAGCTCCCTGGTGGTGAGCTACCTGGTGACGAGCTCCCTAGTGGTGAGCTACCTGGTGACGAGAGCTCCCTGATGGTGAGCTACTTGGTGACGAGCTCCCTAGTGGTGAGCTACTTGGTGACGAGCTCCCTAGTGGTGAGCTACCTGGTGACGAGCTCCTTGGTGGTGAGCTACTTGGATGAGCTGTTGGGTGCGCTGCCTTGTTGGCGAGCCTCCTAGTGTAGTGCAACCCAACTGCCCTCTACATGAGATGATCTACTCTTCTTTGTAGTTGGCGGGAGCTGATGAACCTACGAGAACTGAATCAGAGGACCTGGGGGTGTTTACCCAGCGGGGCCACTCCAATGGCTAAGTTAGCACTCTGATAGTAGAGAGCTTGAAGATGTTAGAGAAATGAGAGAGCTAGAGAGCAGGGGTTACCTCCATTTTTCATCCTCCTTCCCCTCTGGAGGGTCGGAGCTCTTATATAGCGGTGTCCTGACAAATCTGGCGTAACCGCCTTTGACTCTCTACCGCAGCCGTTACTTGCCAGGGCTGAGCTGGTGGGCGCAGGTAACCGTTGTAGGGTACAACCCTGTCAGACATGAGGCGTTGTCAGAGTTGACAGGCATGACGGCGCCTGGCCAGAGACGTGGGTGTAGTCTCCAGATCTGGCAGGTACGGTTGTCAGGTAGGAAATCTTCTTGCGATACGCCGAGCTACCCATAAGTGGCGAGTTACCTATGTCGAACTGCCTATAAGTGGCAAGTTGCCTGTAGGTGCCGAGCTGCCCCTAAGTGGCGAGCTCTTTGTAAGACGCCAAGCTGCCTGTAAGTGCCAAGCTGCTTGTAAGTGCCGAGCTGCCCCTAAGTGGCGAGCTACCTAGTTGTCAAGAGGCTGCACTTAGTTGGCATGAGGTGTCAGGTGTCATAATTTCACTAGAGGGCCAAATCTGCCCTCATCGCCACTCTTAACCAATCTCCTATTTTGTGATAACCTAAAACTTATGAAAATAATTACTATTAATGGTTAGAAGTAAACTAAGTTGTTATGTTAATTAATTTACTCAATTAACTATTGAATAGCAGAAGTCATTATCTAAGATGACTATTAAAAACTTATATTTAAGCCTAAAAACATTTTCTTCATACTTTTTAACCAAGAAGAGATAAAGAAATTAGTTGGAAGCAAAATTTATTAGCCAACAACTAGAGTAACATGTATGCAAATACCTTCTAGGCACGTTGAGCACCTCTACACATTTGTCCAAGAATAAAACAATCGGACCATTCATAATGTGTCACAATGTTGCATAAGACCGAGGACATGAGTTGCATGCCCTACTTAACAACTGCACACATGATAACATACAATCCCGGTGGTCAAATGCCCTTATAAGACATGGGCCCAACTGACAAACATGTGTAGGACCCATGGAATGAAATTTCTGTATTTTTGTGTAATTTTTGTTATATTTTTTCATTTTTTATATTTTTCTATAAATTCTTGTTTTATTCTACAATTTCTATTCATTTTTCTGTAATTTATGGTTTTTTCGTTTGTTGTAATTTCTGTTATTTTTCATCAGTTTTTATGATTTTCTACATTTTTTGTAAATTTGTTGTGTATTTCTTTGTTTTTTTTTGTAATTTATATTATTTTCTTCATTTTCTATCTTTATTTGTACATTATGTATTTTTATAGTTATATTTTTCGAGAATTTATGTATTATGTGAAAAATTAATGGGTTAGGTTATGGCAAGTTTGGGTTAAACCCAAAATGGGTCATTAATAGGCTGATGGGTCAGGTGCCCACCCAATGGCTTTTTAGAAAACACAATGTTTTTTTTTTTCCAACAACTATCCTGCACCCTCATATAGAATTGGGATATGTTGGAAAAACCAAAAAACTAAGGGGTATAATTGGTATGAAAAATCAGGGTCTTTCGACCACACTAATTGAATCATTCTCATTTTTTATATATGGTAATAGGTATAAATTATTATTTTATTTTACAATTTTTATTATTTTTTTGTAATTTATGGGTTTTCTTTGTATTTTGTAATTTATGTTTTTTCTTCAATTTTTATGATTTTCTATATTTTTTTTTGTAAACTTTCTCTATGTTTCTTTGTTTTTTTTTGTAATTTATATTATTTTCTTCATTTTTTTGTGTTTTTTTCACAATTATTTTGCAATGACAATATAAGCATGTTTTGAGCAAACCAATTGCAACATTCGCATATTTTTTTTGTAATTTCTATGTATTTCTTTATTTTTTTGCAATTTATATTATTTTTTCCATTTTATGTTTTTCATAATTATTTTGCAATGACAATATATACAATGGGAAAAAACAGAAAGTTGAGGTTAAAGTTGGAAGGTAAAATCAGGATGTTTTGACCAAACCAATTGCAACATTCTCATTTTTTTAGTACTAAATTAATATTAAGCCCATAATAGGATTAATATTATCTAACTAAAATTAATATTAATTCAATAAGATGTGTCTTTTGTGTTCTTTTCAATGTTTGGTGTTTAGATGATTTCACATGCAAGTGAGGTTCATGAATTTTTAATTTTTATTCTAAATATCAGGGTGAATTTATATAATAATTTATTGATATATGATTTCAACAAAAACATAAATAATGATAAATTATTGGTTATGGGATCTCCAACCACCATTTAGCAGTCCTTATGTGTCTTGTTTGTAATTTATGAGAATTTATGGACGGTTGCAATGAGTAAAACGAAAATAGTAGATAGCAACAAGGTCACCACCGGAGTATGTGGCCATTTATGATAAGATCAAATACTTGAGCGATCAAAAAAGAATATTGGAAAACAAAAATTATTGAGAGTAAAAATGGAAAGTAAAATTAAGATACAACCATATTAACAGTTTGCATTCTCATTTTTTATCGTTGGAAAAAATTTGATGGACAGCCTCATGAATCATGATAGTTAAATTAAATACTGGAAAAACAAAAATTGTAGAGGGTAAAAAGGGAAAATAAAATCAGTCTTTTTGACCACCATCTCATTTTTATAAATGGTACAGATAAGGAGAATTGATAAATTACCAAATGTCAATAATAAACTTTTTTTTTTTTAAATAGAACTTTTAAAATTGGACTTTTTAAGAAGTCCAATGAACTACCTAACCTCAATGCCAAACGCAACCTTAGTCCAGAACATTTCTTCTAGTGAAAAGTATGCTTCCGTTCTCTCTTCTTTTCCCCCTTCCTAAAAGGTTTCTTGCATTTTCTACCACAGTTGCAATCTTTGTTTCTTTGAAGGAGAAAATCAAACTTTCAAATGAGCATCAATTGCTGGGAATATAAATTTATATTGTTTGTACCAAGTCAATCTCTCTCTCTCTCTCTCAACTCAATTATTTTATTTGGGTAACCCTTTGAATCCTGCCAGAGTACATGTTGAATTTGACTTAGTGAGCAAGAGGCAGTGTAAAGCATGGACTGGTCAACTTGTGCAATTAAATCATTACACTTGACAATTCCAAAATAACAATTCTTTGAATGCTTTCACTTTCCTCTTCTATTCAAAAAGCAGAGTCAGTTAGGTGGAGGTAATTAAGATAATTGAAACATGAATGTACTAAGATAATGTAGGAAAAAACAAAGATGAGGAGTAAATATGAAACAAGTTTGAACACTTAAATGGTGAAACATTCAAAAGCATCTTTAACCCAATAGATGAAGCAGTCAAAAAACATGTCCAAGCCCAAGAGATAATCTGAAAAAGTGAAACCTTTTCATATTGGAGACTGAATTCAGCTTGAGATCAAACCTTGCAAGAGGATAGAGAAAGCCCATTTCATGGGCTTACACCATTAATGTTTGCTTAGAATAAAATCAACTTTCTGACCGAAAGTTTATGAAATTAGGCCAAATTCATGATTGATGATATGAGGAATAACTATGAATGTTTAGTTTGCTTTTTGTTTTCAATGATGGGTTCTATATTGTAGGTAAGCTAAAAACATCAAGTTGATCAGAGTACAATAATAAAATTCTAATCTAATTTCAAATCAGATAGAAGTCTGATTAAACATGAATAGTGACAATTAATTCAGGGATTTTAGCTAGAGTTACAATCAAGCAACCACTTTATCCTGATTTCTGTCTGGATTTGTTAATAGGTTTGGTGTCATGTTCATTCATATTTAACAGTAGCATCTGAGATGCGTCTTAAATGAATCCACATATTTCTCTCTCTCTCTTTTTTTTTTTTAATTTTCTTTTCATGGGATGAGTTTCAGTCCAATGTCCTGCTGACCGGCAGGATTTGTCATTATCTTACCCTTCTTTTTCTTGAAATTCAAGACAACCTAGCTCAAGAATTGTACTGCTGGTCTGTGGTGGGGACTGAGTACAGAACATAGAGAGGCAATGGAGCTTCCATGGATGACAAGCTCTCTTTTGAGCATGGATGGCCTACATATTTCATTTCAATTCTGCCTTGGATGTATAATGGAAGTTTGATGGATCTCCTTCAACCCCTCCTGCTGCTGCTTGACACTGAGAAAGTTCACAGGCAACCAGCTGGACAGGGATTGGCTTTTCTAGTCCCCCTCCATCAAACATAGCTGGTGAGACCTCGTATTCCTTCTAACTTTGTAGTTTCTTGGGGCATGGTTTGACAGTTTTGAATTCAAACCCTAGAAACACTTTGGCAGTTTGGCCCACTTAGAGTTGAGTGGTTTCTGACCTGAATTAGTTTATTGTTGCCTAGACCTAGGCTTTAATTGTGTGGTTGGTCTGTCAAGACTCAAAACAAATATAAGGGTTCAATCAAATCCAGAAGAAATGACGGATTCACACCATTTATGGATTAAGGAAGGTGTTTTACTGTTTTAGTTAAAATGGGGTAAAATGAAAAGCCAAAGAAGCCACCTCTTCCTCTGTAATAAACAAGACTGGTTAGTCTGGTCTGAAGGGATGGTTACCAAAAGCATTGCTTGTTTGCTTGTTATTTCTGAGTGAGATGAGTCCATGTCTACAAGATTCTTTATTGCCCACACAAACCTAACAAAAAACCTGCCCTCTTCCATTGATTGGACTGCCCATAAACAATGCCACGTACCATACTTTGTCATGCAAAGAGTACAGTCAGGTCAACAATCTCATGCCCTCTTTTTTAATCTTTCCTCTATTAAAAGTCATCCCACTTAAGCAATCCCTCCATTTGAGCAGTATCAGATTCATCAACTGAATTCATACTGCCTTTTCAGACTACTTTTTTCATTGCTTGCTTGATTAATTAATTAATCCAGTGCCCATAACTCCATCAATTTATTCTGTTGTCTTCTAGTGTGATATTTGATTGAAAATGAGTCTGGATTTAGGGTCCACAACCACAAAGTAGCCAACCTCTCCCACGTGGTTCAAATTGGCTAAGGCGTTAATAGTACTCTTGACCCTACAGACAAGGTGCATAATGTTTCTCAGATTTGTGTTGGCTAGAACCCACAGGAGGCCAGCTTTAGAGTTCGTTATCTAGAATTCTGGATTGATCGACCTAAGACTTGATTCAACATTATCACCACCCCCACCCCCAACCTCTTGCTTGAAATTAAGGGGTTGTTTGATCCTGTGGTTTTTTTTATTTTTTATTTTGAAAGATAAACAAAATATATTAATCAACAGAACAATGTACAAAGTTTTGTACAGGGGGAATAAAAGCAGGATAATGAGATAACAAAATATGTTCCTGCATAGTGTGTTTACTCCATTTTGCTATTTCATGTGCAGGAACATTATACCTCCTGCTGTTTGATCCTGTGATTGCTTTCAGCAATTGTGCTCAGGTCTAGCCTTGAAAATCAGGAAAGTAGTAGGAATGGCAATGGCGTGGGAACCATACTCCCATCCCTATCTTTGATGCCGGTCAAGGAGAAAAAAAAATCCCCAATGTCCAATAGACATGGGTACCCCATAGGAGACTCAAATCCCCAAATTCTTTTTTATAATTAAAAGCTTGTTTTGGGAAAAAAATTATTAAAAACAAAGAAAAAAAAATCATTAATCTAACACTAAACTGCATGTATAGTGGCATCATTGTTATGATATGGAATTATTTTCAAAGCACCTAATGCAGCAGTGCTTAATGTTATTTATTTGGGAAACAACCTCATTTCCAAACATATATTAAGAGGGTGTCTGGTTTGATGGGCATTTATTGAAAAAACGTTGCCACATAAGATTAGTGTTTATTGCATATGAAACCACTGTTTGGTTTTACCATTTATCTAATAAACACTAAAAAACTGAAATATTTTGATCTATATAAATGGAGCATTTGAGGAAGTGCCAAATTCTCCTTTCTCTTATGTGGCACAGTTTATGAGATATTAATCTGGGATGAAAAGTAATACCCAATTAAACAACAAAAGCAAGATAGTTTAATACAAAGTTGTACAAATAAACGTTTAAAGCAATAAATGATCCCACCAAACCAAACATAAACTAAATGTAAGAAGCTTCACACTGTGGGTTTCACATTTAGATTCATTTGGAGATTAACTGTTACACCCAGGAAGGGTTGGTGATGGGCCCATTTGTATTATAAGCCCCATTACCACAACAGATTCGACCCACAAACTTATAAATAGAGAGCATTCAGCCTCGTCCTTCTTCTCGTTACAAGTCATTGTTCGGTTGTTTTCCTTGATTCAATGCCCGATTGCTAGGCGATAGCATTGTTTCCATTACATTCACCAAAATGGGTAAAAGTCAACTGCATCACATGGCTTAAACCGTTTGGTTTTCAGAATCCTCAGGCAGATTGTCAAATTTCTTTCATTGTATTTGTCTTTCTGTTTCAAGACAAATGCAGGGTAGAAAGTTTAGATACCCAAGTCAAAGTGTCAAGGTGGGGGACCAATCAAGTAGTGGGCCCATTCCCATGTAAACAAAACCAAGGTGGTGATTTGTACACGATTTTTAACTCCCCTAATCATCAGTCAAAAAGTACTTTTTTTTGAATCAGTGAGATTTATTGTTACTGAAGTTCATTTTTAGGGGGTTTTCTTTGTTCGGGAAAAAAAAAATCTTTTGAAGCATATTTTCTTGGGTTATTATTTTAGCATTTAGAAACCTCTTCTAGAGAGAGAGAGTGTGTGTGTTGAGTGGATCCCCCAACAATTCAACAGCTTCATTTTCATTGAAATGATATTGGTTTTGAATGGGTCGAACCTAAGAGTCAACTCTGAATAAAATCAACTTAATTAAGTAAATGATGGTATTGCGTTTGCTATGTATTCCTCTTAGTTGATTATTAAAACAACAAATGTGTAGATTTAACCACATCCTACTTTTGATAAAATTAGGTACACTACCTGTGAGAAAACATTAAAAAAATCCCATTTATAACAATCAAAATGAATTTCCATGGAGAGCTTTGTTTTTCAAACAAGTACTTTCACTATTAATTGGGGGTTGCAGCCTTTCATGAAAGATGTATAATGTACCCAAAATCATGGCCAAAAGAAAAAGAAATCACAGTAGATCTCAAAAGCAATCTGCCCATATTGAATCTCTTGGTCAAGCAATCTCTCATTAGTGTGAATGGCCTGTTTGGGTGGTGTCCCACTGCTCTGAACATAGGACATGTTGTGAGTTAATGGGGCTAAAGTGATTTGATGTATCAAGTGGGCCGGCCCTGGATCCAAGACACTAATTATCTATCTATCCATCCCTTTTGCTTTCAAGCAGGGCAGAAGGAGAGATGCTTTCATTCCAAGAACAAACAATAATAAAGAGAGTCGATGACATGACATCTCTCTAACTGCCTCAATAATGTGGCACACCACCCACCCTTTTGCTAGAGGGAGAGGCTTCTGTTCCTTCACTCAAATCTGATCAAGACTTGCCCAATAGATGAGTCGTGCTTAGAAGGTTTCTAAGATTGAAAATCAGATTGATAACACAGATTTTGACCATTAATTTATATACTTAATCTTTATTTTTTTGTTGTACAATTTTTAATGAGAATCTATGGATTGATTGATTTTTCTTTTTTTTTTTTTGACAAATGTATGGATTGATTGATTTGCTACTACTCTTGTCATTTGGAGAAAAAAAATTGATGACCTAATTGTAAGTCTTGAAGGTGTAAAAAGGTGCCCTAGTTCCCTCTCCTTTTGTCTTTTATGGGATAAGTTTAAGCCTAAAGCGAGATTCAAAGTATCCATAGGTATATATAGTGTATCATATGATTATATGATTTCTTTTAATTGAATAGCTTATCATATCATCCACATCATCAGTTTTCAGGGTTTATTATTATTATACACCAAATATTGAGATTTAGATTCTATTGATAAGTTTAAAGAAGGGTTTATTACTAAAACACTCTTTATAGTTTAATGGATTTATTAAAATTTAGCTTATAGTTTGTATTTTATTAAAACATTCCTTATAGTTTGAATTAATTTATTTAACTAATGACTTTTCATTAGATTACAGTAAAAAATGACAGTTTTAACCATAAAGTATATTTGAATAAATTTAGTCAAAAGAAAATACCATTTTTTCCTGTAATAAGATGCGAGCAACCATTCTATTTGGCTCTATTTAGTTAATTTTGTTTTCTATTTGGCTCTTGAACATTTTCTACTCAGTTTAGGTGATCGTGTTACTATATTCATATGTTAAAACATACAGTTCTTAGTGAAAGATTGATTAAGTAAATAGGTTGTAAACTATAAGGGTGTTTTAGTAATAAGATAGGTTTAAGTAAATCCATGAAACCATAGGGGGTGTTCTAGTAAATATCCTTTTAAACAATAATATTTATTGTAGTATACCAGTGCTTGAATTATCCAAGTGAAATAGAAAAAGAATATTGATGGTTGAAAACTCTGGATATGCAATTTTAATTTGCATTATCTAGAAGCCCTCTTGAGACGGAACCGGATTCAGTCAATGCAAGGCTCGTTCAAATAGCTTTTATAGCCTTGCATTGGGAATATCTCCCCATGAAATAAAGATAGAAGTATAGAAATATTCTCAATGCATTACTGTAAAGGCTGTTTGAACAGGTCTTGCAATGACTAAAGCTGATCCCTCTTGAGACTTTTTTGAAACAGAAATGGAACCCAAAAGTCCTTTTGAAAGATCTTTTGGGCTTTTAGAAGCCCGATAGACCAAAAATGGTCATTTCCTATTTGGATAATGAAAGCCCGTTAGATTAAAAGACTCTAAAAGACCAAAGTGGTCTGGATCTGAGAAGCCCTGAGACAAAGTTATGGTCTACACGGGCTTCTCGGCTTCTTGATGCTTTTGACAAAAATTCGAGAAAAACTCTCTGCCCCAAGGTATGTTCTTCTCGTTTTCTTCTTATTCTTTTTCTTCTTCTTCATTCTCTTCGCACAAATACTAATTGAGGCTCGTTATTCACTGTGTTCAGGATTTTTGTCGTATTTTTCTCATTTTTCATCTCATCATTATTTATTGCGTTCAGGTGGTTGGATTCAAATTCGACGCAACATCGAGTTAAGGCATTTTAACTGAAAAAATATATATATATATATATATATATATATTTATAATATCCAATGAGCTAGTGGTCCACAAGGACCACAACCACAATTATAAATAATGAATCCGTTTATATATATTTGTATATATTAATTTATAATTGTTTCATGGTTCTGAATGTTTTGGTGTTTTATTATAATGATCTATCATCATATTTAGGATGCCTTACTGAACTTTTAGTACATTGAGAAATGAGACATTGATTAATACATTATTGGTGAAATTAATGCGAAGCATTTACTTGTCTTATATATATTTATTTCAAAGTATTAGTTTACCTAAATTATTAAAATATATATTTCTTATGTATATTTCTACCTTATTTATAGTCATTTAAAGTGTTGCTGATAAATGTGCATGTGTGGGCATTTGATAATTTGTTGATGTCAGTTATTTTTGTTTTTGAAAATCAAAACCTACTAATCCAAACACTAGAGAACCTTTTGAATCCATAAAATTAATATAATTGGCAGAGAAGAATTTATGAGGGCATTTGATTGCAACAAATGCTATTCATCTACAAATGATAATGCCATGGAGTGTAGTTACTTCTTAATGTATCAACCATCTCTTTTAATAAATGAATTTTAGGCTTTATTTTGGAGAGCGCAAATACAAATATTAAAAAGGTTCATGTAAATGACAGTATTTGTATTTGCATTTAAGGTTCAAAGTATCGATACGTATTGATCCGCATCAATTGATACATATCGTTTTGGGACCCTTCTGATACGTTTCCATAGTGGATGTATCGGGGGTCTGTCCGGTTCAAAGAGTGGAGGAGCCCTAAACTGGCCCCCTTGAATCGGTTGCGGAAAAAAATAAAAAAAAAAAACAAGTACAAAATGCTGTATTGATTCGCCCGATATGCCTCTACCAACATATCAAGTATCGATATTTTAAACCTTGTTTGCATTCTTTCCCAAATGGAACTTTATTTTTCTGAATGAAAAAAAAAAAGAAAGATGGAATCGAAATGCAAGCAAAGGCTTAGGGCCCATTTGGTGTGTCTTTTTGGGAAGATCTTTTGGTACTTTTGACAGTCAAAAGGCGCATTGAGCTTTTGTATGAAGATCTGAGCAGCCCGAAATACGTTTGGCAGGCATACGTCTTTTCGTGCAAGAATAAAACACGAAAGATGCGAAAAGTTTCATTTGAAGCTTTCCTAAATCAGCCCAAAATGGGCTTTTCGCGTCTTTTCGGCATTCTGTCTTTTGACGGCTAGATCTTTTGTGCGCCAAACAAAAATAGACTCAAAATCAATCTACCCGACTTGTAAACAACCGAAAGACCGTATGAAAAGACACGCCAAATAAACCCTTATTTTAACTAAGTCTTTTAAATTAATTTTCAAGTCAAATAAAAATTAATACTCGAATGTCTTAATCTAATTTTATTTTTCTAATTGTTAAAATACCTAACCCTGTGTATTGATAACGAGTGAGTCAATTTATGGAGTCAAAAATCAATACAAGGAAAAAGAGAATGGTGGGTACCAACCATAATTTTATGCAAAATGAAGGGCAAACTTTGACATATGTGGCAAAAAGTTGGAAACTTTCTTTCTGAGATAACGGTGGATGAATCTTCCCTCTAACCCTACATATTAATCATTTATTAATTAATTCATAATTTCAAGCCATGCTATCTAACACCTTCAAATCTTTCTCTTCTCATTTCGTTGACACACATATAGGAAAGAAGAGAATGCATGGGTGGTGTGGTTTAATTTTGAGGGAGGGATTAGCCGGAGAAAACATCATATACACCTGATCATGGTTTTTGTACCGCCGTTGACCTGGATGGTTGGACCGTTCGGTCCAGGAATTATTTAGGCAGTCAGTTTTATTTTACTTCAAATTTAGTTTTTGGCTAAAAATTATTGAATTGGTCAACGATCTATTGACCCGGGCAGTTAAATTATCGACCTGTTCAATGGATCGATGGTTTAACCACCTGAATCAATGGATTGTTAATTTTTTCGACGGTTTTTAATTAAAAAACGAATTTTAAATTAAACGAAACCGATTGCCTAAATGATTCCCGGGCTAAACAGTCTGACCGTCCAAATCAACGAAGATTCAAAAACGTTGATAAAAACCCTCCAAACCAGCATTTTATCTCTTAAGCGTTGAGGAATGAGGTGTGGCTGGAATAAATTAATTGAAGTCGGTGAATTCTACAATATTTCATTTTCTCTTTGTGTCTTCTTCTTCAGTCAAGATATCTCTGTTTCGAAGTTTGAGTGCAAGGAAAATTCTTCTAAAATACCTATGAACAAGTAACTATATAGAATTCTATTGATGGACATCTTACCAACCTTATTGGGTTTTATTTCAGCTGATGAACCTGATTAATAATTACACGTCCTTCAGTGGAATGCTTTGCTTTTCTTCCACAGCTTTTTGGCGTCTTGATTAATTACTATTTCTTTTGATGAACTCGAAAGCAAAACAAGAAATTATTCAAGATTGATTTCATTCTGCTTTTCTTATTCTTTTTAGTTTGTTTTTTTCTTTTGATTATTTACTTGAGCTAGCACGCTTTTGTGAGAAAGAACTTTGCTTTATCTAAAGAACTTAATATTTTTGGGTGATTGGAGGTTTTTCATAACAGTGCAAATGATTTGAGCAGTATAAATTCTGACTTATTTTTGTTTTAAATTTTAGCTTATTTTATTTGATTGCAGTGTAAATAAAGTAAATTAAGAAATGAAGCAGAATAAAATAAAACCCAAAAAAAATTATTTATTTAAATATTTTAAGAACTAAAAAACAAAATAATAAACCTTTCGGTTCAACAACTTCAGTCATTATCAAACGGTCCTTAACAGATTTGTACTATTTCATTTAGGTATAACTACAAATTTGTTGAAACTTGAAAGTTTTTTTTTTTTTTTTCTGGGTTTTGTTGGTTTTTGACGTCCTTGTTGAGTGGACAATATTCCAAAATGAGATCCAATATGAGGAAAAAGGTATATTTTTATGGACGTAGCTAGGCAGCAAATCACTATATAACAGCTGTTTCCTATCAAATAAATAGGGGCAACTAGAAAAGGGGTCACCCTTTATTGAGAAAATAAATGTATAATTAACTAAATTAACGGTGTTTCCCCCCTTTGGAAATGGAGATAATTAACTTTAAAAGCATGGGCAATTTCCATAAAAAAAAATGAAAAATTCTCAAATGGCTCATTCACTCTTTTTATAGTAGCATAGATATAGGGGATGTTTGGAACTGTGGCAGTTTTTCAAAAAAATGGTGCCACATCGATCTATATAGGTGTTTCAATAAACGCTCATATATATTTCATTGTTCGGTTCAGGCGTTTATTGAAAAATCGGGCATGTCTTATAAATCGGGACCCCACCGATGCATGAAATGTCAAATTTGGTATTTCATGCATCGGTGAATCGTTTCCCCCAATGGTTGATTGATTGGCGATTACGTGTATCCTATGTGGTGCTTATCTGTTAGCATATACACAAAAAACGTTGATGAAAATCACCTTACCAAACAGCTTAGTGTTGCTCACTGTCTACGTGGCAAAAAAACTCCCAAACAAAATTAAAGTGTTTTTTTTTATTGTGAAAAATGGGTATTGAAAGCATGGGCGTTTTTTTCTTGAAAATCGGTCTCAATAAACGCCCACGCTTCCAAACACCATCATAGATTAATGCATTAGTTAGATTTATTTGAGTTTCCCAATCATGCCTAGATACATATCTTAAACAATTCCAATATATTTGCTTTTCTGGTATTTAACGCAACACATTAATAACTTACAAAGGTAAATGGTAATAGCGGGACTCGAATCCATATATCCGCAATTCTGATGTTTTGTCCACATCAAATTTCTCATATTGCTTTCCAATCCTTATAAAAATTTGTGATTTTTTTGGATTTTTAAAAAGTAAAAAACATAAATGTGAAAATATTTAAATTCACCTATAACTAATTCAGTTAAAAACTAAGGGGTGTTCCTTTTTTGGATTTTGAGAGGAGGGGAAGTTGGTCAATGGGATTTTGGTTTCCATTGACCAAGAATACCATGTTTTTTTTTTTCAGATTAATGTGGGGACCAAAGAAAGTTTATTATCCTAGGTGGGTAAATAACTTTTTCACCTAAGAAGAAAAATTCCAACACTTAAATGAAACAAAAATGCTCTATTTAATAATAATTTTTTATGACTAAAATAGTCATTTTCTTTTTCACATGGGAAATAAAAGAACATGGATAAATACACCTATCTGGATAAGTGTTTCCTAAGAAAAACTTATCTAGATAACTATACTTACCTGAATAAATAACTTACCGAAAAGCAAACAAAGCCTAAATGTAATATGGCAGTTTTTAACACCAACCCGTACGGGTCTCTTCTAGTAGTAATTTGAAAGGAAAACGTTAAGCCACTTAAAATGCATTTTTCTTATTATATTATTGTGTTTTTCTTTTTTCCTTTTTGGCCTTCTGCTCGGTCTCTTAGATGAGACAAATTAATTTGGGTCCCCCTATTTTGGATGCCTATTATATGCTTTTATCTATGTTCAAAATTTTGTATTCTAGGCTGTCCAAAAGAGATTCCAGTTCATAAGTCAAACAAATTTTTTTTTTTTCTGAAAAAGAAAGTTGTATATTCCATACATTAATCGACTATATGTGTGTTTTGAGTATAGGGAGTAGTCATATTCCAAGTCTAAGTCAAAGTTTAATTTAAAAAAATAAAAAAAAAGAAAAGAAAAAGGAAGAAAAAAATAATACAAAGTCGCACAGATCAATTTGCTGTCCACTTGTAGCTTCTGACCCTTTTCATCAATAGCCTACAACTATTATATGAAAGACAAAAAATTAAAAAAATACTAAGGCAGAATGTAAATTTTGATTTAATTTTGTTTTAGGTTTTATCAGGTGTTATTGTATTTCATTTACTGCAATCAAACAAAAGAAGTTAAGATTTAAAATAAAAATTAAAGAAGAATTTACACTGAAATCATTTGTACTATCATAATTTTGCATCAGTATAAATTTGTTTGTCCTGCAATGACCAAATGCAGCCTAAACAATACAAATTTCTAAAGGTAAAAACAGTGATTTAAAACCAGGATCCTGTGTGATCTACTCAAAAGAATTAAAGAAAGAATCCTAGGACTCCATCAGTTAGCCAGATCGCTATTGTTCACCGGTTCAACCACCTGGGTTAATGACGATTTGATCAATTTTAGATCTTATAAAATAATGGGAAAATCTATGATGCAGGAAAGACTTGGTATGGGAAGAGTTTTGACCACTTAAAACCTACCCATGAATTTGATTAATAACACATGATTGGTTACCATGTTCATGATACCAGTTGATTGGTCAAAACTGAAATAGATCTGGAATCGGTTGATTAGTTATAGGGGTCTGGAATCAGAACTGGAATAGGTTATTCCAGTTCCAACTGTTTGGTTGGATGGAATTGGAACCCCATTCCAATTTCTGGTGGAATGGCATTCCCCCATTTAAGGGAATGGCCATTCCCTCCTTCACTTGCAAATAAAATCCTATTCCAGCTAATTTCTATTCTTACTCCAATACATGTTTGAACCAAACAAACTATGAGAATAAAATCAATGGGTCATTCTGATTCTGATTCCAACAGATTTTGATTCCGATTCTGATTTTGATTATGAACCAAACAGACCCATGTTAAATGTATCAATGACCCTAAAAGGCGATACATATCATTTATATGATAAGGGTTTGATCACTATGATACCAGGAAGATATACCACTGGAAAAACTTACAACCAATCAACCAGTAGTAACCTATTAAGATTATATTCATCAAAATTTGTGGGATGCTTTGATTAGTCAAAACTCTTTCAATACTGTGCATTTTTGAAATAATAGATTTTTAATATGATACACATCAATATATATTGATACTTTAAACCTTGGTTTTTAATTGAGAAGACCAAACTGTTTAATACAGAAGCTCTCTCACAATCTCCAACCACATGAATCTTATGTTTTTGGCATATTTTTCTAGACATCATTGAGTCAAATGAGACTTTTCAAACTGGCATCTTAGAGTCCATTTGGTTCGCAGTTGGAATTGGAATCAAAATCCTTTAAAATTGGTTTCGGAATGACAATATTCTCATAGTCTATTTGGTTCATATAAGAATGGGAATAGGAATTGAAATCAACAGAAATAATATTTCATTCCTAAGGGAGGGGCAGGGAATGGCCATTCCCTCAAATGAGGGAATGTGATTCCAACAGGAGTGATTCAACCCAACCAAACAGCTGGAATCGGAATAGCCGATTCCAATTCCGATTTCAGACCCCTATTCCTACGAACCAAACGGGACCTTAATTCTTATAGACATGGCCCTACAATTTAGACAGCAAGAGAAAAGAGGTCCCACATGAATCATCTGCTATGCCGGTTTCTGTACAGCTGTGTAAAATGCCATTACTCTCACATGTGTGGGCCTTTTGTCATAAGGTCTGAATCTGCTGCACCTGTCCTGCACTTACATTGTCATAGGTGTCCTCATACACGTGTGCTTCCTAAACTTATGAGATCACACATAATGTAATGACACACATATCCCCGACTGAATGGGAGGGCATCACAATTCACAAGTGCAGCAGATCCCGACTCACCTGCCGTACAGATTGCCTGTACAGCCAGATTTAGACTCGGTCATCCTTTCCTATTGTCGGTAGTTTTCATTCAATAGCCAATTGTAGCACTCAACTTGTGGTCAACGGTTCGGGTTTGACATAAGTTGGATCAACCTGGACCCGATTCTATGCCTCTCAAACCCAACTCAACTTGTAGCCATGCCAACGGTTCAGTAATCAGTATCACTATGTCAGTAGGTTTGGTTTGTCTTGGCTTATTATTTTTCTTTTTGGAAATTTTTTAAACTATATTTTTGGCTTTTTATGATGGAAAACACCAATGTGGTAATGGCTGAAGTGGCTAAAGTGAAGGACTTATTGCTTTATGTTTTAATATATAAAATAATTAAATAATAAAAGTTAAAGAGAACGTAACCAATTCAACTTAAATTTGTCATTAAGAAGCTCATAACAAGCCATTCAATTCAGTCATTTCAGTTGTTATCAAATGGCACCTAACTGTGAATATGTTGGAACAAGATGGTGTAATAGTGGTTAATTTGTAAGCTTGTTCATGTTGATCCAATTTGTGATCCATTTCTTTCAAGTGTGATGCCTGAAACTCCTACTTGATGAGGTCATTTGCATGGTTCAATCTTGAGTAGTTACATGTCCCTAACACTTAAAAAGTAAATCAATAGACCTATTCATGGGTTGGGTAGCCCGATGGATTGGCCTGGCCCGGCCCACATGTCAGACTTAGACAAACATTTAAGCCTATAGGCTCAGGTTTCCCTAAACAAGCCAGGCTCAAACCCGATCCAGATGTGATAATAGTACTTATAAAATAAAAAATATAACATTATGTAATAATAATATTAGTAGCAAAAAATGTATTATATAATATTATATATTTTTATATATAATTAGTAATATATTATATATTATATTACTAATAATATATAAATAGCAAATTATAAAATATCTATCTAAATCAGGCTTTAGGATTGGGCTCAGCCTTGGGGCTTTGTATAAGGCCAAGCTCGAGCTTGAGCCTAGTAATTTTCTATTTATAAAGAGGCAAAACCTAGCTTGAACCTAGCCCAACTTGACCCATGAACAGGTCTACTCACCAATGACCCAAATTGGCTCAACCAATTAAGTCGACCAAAATTCATCCAAAAACGTTCAATGTGCCTAAATCCCAATAAGGGTGTCATTGAAAAGCTCAGCTCAAGCACAACAACCATCTCTTAACAGGATTACAACTCCTTGGAGATCATGACACCTCCTCTATAAATAGATAAGGCACCCCCGATGAAAGGTACTCACACTATAACCCTCCTTTTGCTCTCACCTCACTCTCTACTTTCTTTGTCAATCAACCTCCATGGCTAGATCTAACAACCCCTTGCTCACTTATTGACTTTAAGCATTGAAGAGTTCTCCCCCGGGCACACACCTCAAGAGCCTCTCTCTCTCTCTCTCTCTCTCTCACACACACACACACACACAATCTCTTGTAGATGCCTTCGGAAGCAACTCAGTTTGACCAACCTTCTTAGCTCGTCCAATTTCTCGTTACTTTTCATCTCTCTTATCTATTGCTCAAATTCATACTACAATATATTGGTGTCATCTATGGGAACTAGACATAAAAGCCTAAAATCATGCCTTCAAAGACTTGCATCAAGAATAGAAAATTGTAGAACTAGTCCCTCTCTTAATAGGTCTCAATGATTGCTATGAACCAACCACTACCGTGGAACCCACCACAATCGGCATAGGAAGTCTAGCCCATCATGCAAGAGAATTCTAGAACCTCTAGCATCAGGTTGATGACCTGCTCACATTATTGATTGATGATCATGGAGTGCCTCAACAACAAGGTTGGAATGTTGAACATCCAATTGACCAATTTGATCACATCAGCAACCAAGCAAAATGATTGCCAAGAACAATCCTCCTTTATTCGAAGCTAACCAAGTACGTCATGAACAACCAGAATAAGAAACAACCCCCATGACAGTAGAAGCAACAAGACAATGCTTAGGATCCACTAAATGGGCAACTAGCCAACATGAACCCCCCTAGTGACCTTCAGAGCCAAGGCTGAGGTAGTAATGAACGAGCATAGCTAGTTTCCAAAACCGGCTTGAAAATCAAACCTTAATGAGGAATTTAAGGAAATGCAAGATCGACTTTTAGCAATTGAGGGAGAAAGAAAGTCGCAACTCAACCTCAAGAAGTAGTTATCAAAGGATTATTCCTTCACCGTACACATATGACATGAACCCTTATTGGATAACTTCAAGATGTCAAGGATACAAACCTATGATGGTACTAGAGATCCCATTGACCACCTAGAAAACATCAGGGCCTTCATGTTCCTTCACGGCTACAATGAGCTGAACACTTGCAAAGCCTTCCAAGAAATATTCACATAAATAACTTGGCAATAGTACTCTAGACTATTGCCCAAGTCGATTGGTTCATGGCAAGTTTGCCAACCTATTCGTGAGCCACTTCAGCAACAAGAAGTACAGAAGGACATCAGGTTGTTGATAGTGGTTAGTAGAACCATGATGAGCCACTATGTGACTACATCAAAAGGTTCAACATTGGAACCCTAGAGGTGAGGGACCTTAATCCCTCCCTTGTAATGGTTGAACTTACTAATGGTATTCCAAACAAAGAGTTCAACTTTTCCTTGGTGACAAAGCTACCAAAAGACATACCTGAGAGAGAGCAAACCAAAGAGAGAGAGAATAAAGTGATGACTGCAGGGAGAAGGACAATGGCTGTAAAAGAAGCTCTTCCTGAGTTAGTGGCCTCAACTAAACTACAAAGGCCCCAAGTTATAGCCACCACACCCCCTAAACGCTTCATAGATGCAGACCCTACTCGAAGTGCACGATAAACCCTTTCTTAATTAGGTGGATCAACAAGTTCAAATTCAATCGGGGAGATCATGAAAAGTATTAGAAATTCCACCAAAATTATAGGCATGACATTGAGGACTACCAAGAACTGAAGAACAAGATCAAATGCCTCATCCAATGAGGACACCTTAGTAGTTACATCTCATATGAATGGTTTAAGGGATGATAGGACTAGAGCATGGGAACCCAAACCAAACAACCAACTGATAGTGGAAATCATAGCCATCATCTTGGAACCTCGTGATGTAGAGGCTTCAACTCGGAAAGTGTCTAACCTATCATAGCAGACCAACCTGTTCAAGACACTTCTTGTATCACAAAAATTATAAGTTAATAAAAAATTGGTTGTCATTCTGAGCCCAATTATCTTCCTTTTTAGCCAAGACAATGGTGCCCTAATCTCCCAAATACTTAACTGAAGTTAGGCTCAATAAGGAATGGTGGTTGAGCATCAAAGCCACCAAACTAACTCTACCAATTCATTGGTCATATTGACGAGCCAAGGTCTAGTCACTAGTATACACTCAGCTCAACCGAGAAGGGTTAGGTAGTTCAACCAAGAAATTGAACGACTAAACCCTTAGGGTGAAAGCCTTGGATAGGCCATTTGATGGAACGGTTGGTATCATCCCTACTAGTAACTTGGCTCCCCCACAAGACACTTGGCAGTTTAGTTGATGCATTGAATGGATAAACCTTGCATGTAAGCCTCGATCAAGATGTTATAATTACTGACTTGCCCTAACTCATATGTAGGCCTTGGTTAGGCCACCATGACAACTGACCTACCCCAACTCGCATAAAGGCCTTAAATAGGTTGCCTCAATTACTGATTTTCCCTTACAAATGAATTTTATAAAGGAAAGAAAATTTTCAAGATGCAACAACTAAAAACTAAAAAACAAGGTTTCATTACAAGTTGTCTAAAAAGACCTCGCAACCCGAGGTGTGCACCCATTTGTTCAAAAAAAAAACAAAGAAGAAAAAGTTTTAAGGCATGAAGGCCCAAAGTAGATACATTAGAAAGAAAATGAAAGAAAAACATCAGACCTCCTCGATACTAGAGGCAAGAACACCTAGGTATCCAACGGCTCCACCCTCTCATCCCTTGGCTACTCAGTCTGCCCTTCCCCTCTAAACTACGGTGATAGATTCCTTCAGTGCAGTCTCTAGATCAAGAAAGTTGAGGTCTTGGTTAGTGAATTGTTGAGCAACCTTGGCCTTGCACATGTCAAATGCATTCAAGAACATGGTGATCCGATACGATCTCTCTAGTGCTTAATAGATTCTTTGTAGTTGTCCATGGCTTAAGCCCAACCCTACCCCTTAAAGCCCTTGCAACAACAACCTCCTCTCTATCAACCTAACTACTCAAGCCTCGTCCTTAGCAGACCTAAGCTTCCAATTGGCCTTGTGTGGCTTGGCATTCAACCTTTTTTGACATTGTCACACACTCTCACACATATGACCGGCGTTCCTACACCAAGAATGTTTCCTCTCAGCGAGCCTCTCCTCTAATGACATGCTTATAATCTAAGATCTATACACTCTCCATTCGCCTCTTTTATCGAACTGCTATAATCGAGCTTGCAAGCTGAGCTCTCAAGGTACCAACGGCCCCCTCCGAAGCCGCCCTCTTTCATGCCCTCATCTCAACCAACAAACCTATAGTATCAGCCATATCTACATAGTAAAAAGAATCAAAGTCATTACAATTACACAAAGAGAATGAAATTAAGAAAAAAAAACATAAGTCTACACTAATCGGCTCAATACACACCTCTACCTAGGTTCATCTAATTGAGCCATGCCTCAATCAATATGACCTTGAACAAAAACTCCTTAACATTGACCTCAACACTGGCCAGCTTGTTAAAGTTCCTTTCCTCTTTACCGACCAATACGGACTCCTTCAGACTCATCACAAGTGTCAACCACCACGTTAACAAACACCATGCTCTCTGGTTGTACACATAAAAGAACTTTTCCTTCTAATTATGAATGGAGGAGGGAGTCCTAACGGATTTAGTACTCTTATTTTGAGACGAGAATTAGTACCACCCCTTTAACTAGATATGGTTCTTCACAATGAACAAGGCTTGGAAAATGCGTGCACTCTGTCCGACTTGATGGATCTAAACCATAACCACAATAAAAAACCTCACTAATTTTGACACCAATCAAGAAACGATTAACCAACAAAGCATCAAGATATGAACCACCTGATTGTCTACTAGGAACCTTAGCCTAACCACCAGGCTATTCTTGTACACACACAACCAGCCCATGGGAGCTTAACAAGCCTACTCCTCCTTGAACGATGCCCTTAACTCAAATTCTTTATGTATGTGATTTTAGAGTTGGATCCTCTCCATATCTCCCTACCTCAGTGCATTTATGATGAGCTAAGCAGCCTCAACCACATAAGCAACAACCCCTAAGGTCCCAATCTTAGGGTTGTGATCATCCTCGTCATTTACATCAACAACAACATTTACCTCGATGCCCTTAACCTTGACCTCAACCTCTACCTCCACCTTGGCCTCAAGTGGACTCTAGACCTTGGCTTCCTCGGCCTTGACTTTTAGAATAGATTTATCCCCAAATTAAGGACTAAGGGAATTCCCTGACCTCAACCACAATGGCCTCATCGACTGAGCCGAAGTGGGTGCTTGCCAACTCTAACGCTAGATAGAATGCTTAGACCTAGAACCAAAATAGCTAGAACCCGAACTAGATGATGGAAACATAGTGAAAGAAGGAAAGCAAAGGAGACTTACGGAACTGACTACCCAAACTAAGGAAGACATTGAGCACCAAGCTAAACTCTTAGGCGCCCTAGCTCTACTTTACTCTCCCTAGACTGTAGAAGCAAAAGATGAAGTTTGAGTCGCTTAAGACTCCTCCCTTATATAATATCTTCAATGGCTTAGATTTGCTCTCAATCAATGGCCCAAATCTCACCCCAATCTAACACCTACCATGAATCCCACAATTAAGGGGTCTCTTTGAAAAGATGCCTCAAAAGACGAAGTGATACATTAATGACAATCTTTATTCCAGTCACACAAACAAAAGTGATGTAAAGCCTAGAGAACGCATACGACCTACGCACCATAGACAAAAAGATCCTCATATCTCCTCGGCATGACTCAAACTTAACCCTTGCTCTGACTAGTAGGACTGCATTCTTTGACCAAACGAACCTCTTACTGTATGAGTAGCAAGACAATCACCTCAATCTCAAAAGTAGGGGGCAAGTGATAAACCCCATTCGTGTGGTCCAATCTTGAGCCTTCACGTGTCCCTTTACAAAATTCTCAAGGGGCTCACTAATGACTCGAACCGGGCCAATTAACCCAACCAATAGATTTGCCCAGACGCATCTAGTATGCCTAGATCCCATAAGGGTGTCATCGAGAAGCTCAGGTGGGGCCCAACACCCATCTCTTAATAGGATTACAACTCCTTTGTGCACCTCTTCTATACTTAGGTAAGGCACCCTCATTAAAAGGTATGTACACTATAGCCCACTTCTTGCTCTTACCATGTTATTTGCTTTCCTTGTCGATTGGCCTCTTTGGCTTGGTCTAGCAACCCCTAGCTCACTAATTGGCTTAAGTATCAAAGAGTTCTCCCATTGGGAAACCTTAGGACCTCTCTCTCTCTCTCTCTCTTCTCTCTTGCAGGTGCCTTTAGAAACAACTCGGTTTAACCAACCTCCTCGGCTCATCTAGTTTCTAACTACTTCTCACCTCACTTATCTATTGCTCAGATGTGAACTGTAACATTAGTGGTTTAGTTTAATTTAATTATGAGGAGTCTTGGGATTGGATAGGGTTTATTAACCCCATTTTCTCAAAAGAAAAAAATAAATTTATGTTATAACTATTGTTGATTAATTTTTTGTGAAAAACCATGTACATTCACTAAAATAATTCCATGAATTAACTTGAAAAATATTAAAAATCTATCCAAATTTTGAACTAAAGGAACATGTGAACAATCCAATAAGGTATCCTTAGGTTGTATTTGGTTTGATGGAAAATAAGAGAAATCAAAAGTTGAGGGTAAATTCTTAAAGAATTTCACATACCAAACATAGCCTTAGTAGAGACCCTTACTTTTGAGAAGAGTACTTATTAATTATTTGTACAAGAGCACTTGTTATTAATGACACCACAAAGGACATCACATACCTTATGATGTGTTTGGTTGATAGAAAAAAAAAAGAAAGTTAAGAGAAAGTTCTCAAGTAATTTTACAAATTTTGAAAAAAAAAAAAGATTTTCTAAAATTTTGAAAATTTGTACCAAAACTCTTGTTTTCTCTATTTCTTTTTACCTTGTTCCATACGGAAAAATCACAAAACCTTCTCTTTTACCGATTAATAGGAGCTTGTATACACCCCTTAAGAAATATACATGGAGTGTGATCGAGAGAGAATTCAAATTTTAACAATCATTAACGGTCTCTTCTCAATTTGAATGGTCTTATAGTTACAAAAAGGTTTACTATTTGTAGTTTCTTACTGGAGGCTTTGCTATATCAAGCATGGGAGCAAATTTACTTACAACCCAAGAAGCTCATTATACTGAGTAGGAGCAAATAATGTTTGACAATGTCCTCTTTTTCTAAATTTCCAACAACTATTAATGCTTATAAGTTGATCCCTTGCCCAACTTGGCTTGCATTCCTAAACTAATGCTTGAGCTTAGGTTGGGCTTAAACTTATAATATAGTAGTTTAGCATAGCTTTGGCTTGGCTTTATCTATTTTATATAATATTTTAACATTAGGGCCATTAAAGCCCATATTTAGAGGCCATGCTTTAAGGCTCATAATATGTATTAAAAAATAAAAATTACAATTAATATTTATATATATTTGATACAATATATCAATTGTACATCATATATATTATAGAATCTAAGTGAGCTGCGCTAAGCCCACCCAAATTGGTTTCAAGCTCAATTCATGACATGCTTAATTCTTTTGTTTCATGGAAAGTAGCCCATGATAGGGGTGAGCATTGTTCTGTTATAACCAAAAATCCAAATAAAAAAAATTCAGTTTTAGTTCTTTTATTCGATTTTTTTTTGTTTTTTTGTTTTTTGTTTTTAGGTCTGGAAATTCAATTAAACAGAAAAATCGAATTAACTGAATTATATATATATATATATATAGTGATGAGACTCATTTTTAACCAAAATAATTGAAAACCAAACAAAAACTTTTAGTTTTTATTTAAAATTTTTGTTTACTCGCTTTGGTTTATAACTGAATAAATCGTTTGTTCACCCCTATCCCTTGCCCCTTTGCTGTGTTTGATTTGAAGGAAAAAGTAGGGAAAGATAGGAAACTTTTCCCTCCCTTTCTATACCTTTTCCTTCAAACCAAACATAGCCCTTAGGTTTGATTCATTAAATCAAGTTGATCCCAAGTGTCTCTTATAACTAACCAAAGAGTTGGGCCCATGTTCAAAAAATGAGGGAAACTTTGGCTGTCCATTTTCGACAGCCTGTGCTTCCCACCTACCGCTGTTCTTGCAGCGCTATTACTGTTGCCTTTTGTTTTTTACAAATTATTGATACTAAAAAGAAAAATGTGAAAGAAATGCATGCATGATCTCACATGTTAATCTAATTTATAATTTTTTGAAAATAATAGTCAAACATAATAACAAGATCCAGGTAGAGATCTTTAATTTTCTTGTAATTGTATTTCTTCCTCTAACACTTGTGATAATCCATCCTTTTTCCCACTAATCCACAGCCAATTCATCTCTAATGTGTAAATGCTTTTTAATTATTGGAGCCTCCCAGCCTCGAATTTTTAAGGGGTGTTCTCCAACGTAAATTGTTTTTCTAATTATCAATAAATAGAACCAACTGGTTCGAAAACACGTTCATAGTTACGTTTTTTATTTTTTCATTTTCAAAACTAAAACTAAGAAGGTGTTTTTGAATTTCTGGTTTAAAGAACATATTTTCATATAATCTCTAGACTACGAAATGTTTTTATTTTTCTGATTTAAAAACCATTTTTTGTGATTTTAAAAATATCTATTGCTTTTTTTAAACAAAACCTACTTGTTCTTGTCTTTCAAAACAAAAATAGAGTTCAAAAACATATTTTTACTTTCTCATCGATAAAAACAAAAACTTTATGTTATGAAACACCCCCTAAATATGGATCTGCGGAGTTTATAACTTGCCACGTGTTAATCACTTGTCTTAGCATAAATAAAAAGAGATCGGCATCATCAGTTGTTCTTTGACCATCTAATTTGAGCATCATTTGTTTCTACTCTGATGAAAGAATCTTTTTTCCACGGTCCAATTAAATACAGTAAATTCACATGTTCAATGTATTCCGCGATGATGCTTATTGGCAACTATCTATCGTGTGGTATCCATCCAACAGTTGGGTCCTACCCATAAAACATGAAACACATTGCAAATTGTTGGGATTGTAGATCCCTATACCCTTCATGTGACACCAAAATTTAGCTTTCATTAATACCAACAAAATTCTAATTCCATATTAAGCTGTGAGTTTGGCCACCTAAAGATATGCTATCCACACATAATTACCCACAATAAATTGCAGTCACACATTAGGAACATCTTCCAGATATTCTCATTACATGGTTGCAATGTCTTGTGGGTATGAAATGAGGCCACAAGGCCCACAACAATGTATCGAAAAAAATCTGATTAATGATTAACCCAATTGATTGATTCGATTTTGCTTAAGAACCAAAGGATCAATTCATATTTTGCTTAAGAACCAAAGGATCAACTCTTTAATTAATTATATTTTAAGAAAATTTGGTACTAAATTTAATAGTGTAAATTAAAATACTTTATATTAAATTAAGATGTATTGTATTTTTTTAATAATAATTTGACGCCATAAGCGTCACCATAAATTCTCTAGATGGACCTGACGTAGACGTCCGTCAGCCGAGAGTCCAATGTAGCAACCCAAGGATTATCTTCCCACGTGTCAATTACCTTGTTGTCGGTTACGGTCAAATGCCGGTGCTTCTCAGACACGTGTAAGCCTGATGCTCCAAAAGACGCACAGTAAAGTTTGAAACATTGACCATCACCACGAAAAAGCCCCTTGAACGTGACCGCCTATAGCCGGTAGCCATGTGCTGACTCATCGCCAGCTTCAGTTTCATGAGTGTAGCTCAGGACCATTCAAAGCTTTCAAAGCTGTAAGCTTTCTCTCGACTCTCTCACCTCAACATTTCAAAGTCCTCCCTATAATAAAACCAAAAGCCTCAGACCTCAGCCAAAGCTCTCTTTCAGAACTATCTCTCTGTCTCTTCTTCTTCTTCTTCTTCTTCTTCTTCTTCTTCTTCTTCTTCCTCTTCTTCTTCTTCAATTTCCATGTCTGGTGAGGCCAGAAATCTGTTCCACCATGACCTACCATTCCACGATGATCGCCGCAACGTCGGCAAATCCGGTTTTATTCCCTTCTCGACGGATCCTCCTTCCATGTTTAATCAGTCTGTTCATGGGTTGGGAGACTCAGCAGCTCGCGATCTAAATGGGTTTGACCCTTCCTACTTGAGCTTCACTGACTGTTTACATGGCGCACTGGATTACAGTACATTATCAAGAGCTTTCGACTTGTCTTGTTCTCCGCCGGATGCGTTTCATCCCGTCGATGATGCCACCCAGAAGACGGGTGGTATGGGCGAGTCAACGGGGACTACTGACATTCCGGCGACACCCAACTCGTCTGTGTCATCATCGTCCACTGAGGCAGCAGGAGAAGAAGATTCGGGGAAGAGTAAGAAAGATCGGCAGCCGAAAGGGTCTGAAGATGCAGTCGACAAGCCTAATAAGAAAGTGTAGGTTTAATTTCTTCTCCTTTCATGGACTATTCCTGGTAAAGGTTTTTTACATCATTTTCAGAAGTTTCTTTGTGGGGCTTTAGCCTTCTTGCCAGGATAATCTTTTCTCAATGTGAACTTCCAAGGGTTATCAAGTTTACGTGTACCACTCAAATTTCTTCTTTCTTAACTCTCTCTCTCTCTCTCTCTCTCTCTCTCAAAAGCAGTTGAGACTGTGAAAAATTTTGATATTACTTTTTGGTGATCTTTTCTAGAGATATCTACTGTACAAATCCTGTAGAATTGGAAGGATAGAGTTGGTGAACGCAAAAGAAGTTAGAATCAAACATGCTAAAGAAGGCCCTGAACTTTATTTGAGTTTATATTATTTAAAGAAACTTGATAAACATGTGATGTGCTTAGTTTCCTAACTGATGAGTTCTGCTTCATATTAAGATTTTCTGGTTGAATCATCAGGAGCAAGCCCAAAAAGAAAGGAGAGAAGCGGCAAAGAGAGCCACGATTTGCTTTCATGACTAAGAGCGAAGTTGATCATCTTGAAGATGGATACAGATGGAGAAAATATGGGCAGAAGGCAGTCAAGAACAGCCCTTATCCAAGGTCTGTTCACTCAATTCCCTGTAGGAAAACCTACACAATATTTAACAAAAAAATGCTTTTACCTTATGACTGTTATTATATTATAAGATGGTCTGTCTACTAATTACAGGAATGATTAAAGATGAATTCTAATTAGTTTAGAGAATTTAAATCTCAGGAGCCTTGTTGGGTGATTTGACTCCAACCAAATATATATGTATATATTCTGAGATCTGTTACTTTGTGGGTATATTCTTTCATTTACAGTGATTGATCTAACTGCACTACAGCATTGATGCCTTAATTTGCATCATGTACAGCTTCACAAGTAATCTTTTTGAATGGATGATCTCTGGAAATACTTAATTAGTCTTTTCTTTTTTTGATGGTTTTGTGATACATTTTCTATTCCAAGGAAGGCTACAGAATCCAGGGAATTTTTCAGAGATTGATCATAAGCATTTAATTGTTGTTGCAGAAGCTACTACAGGTGCACTAGCCAGAAGTGCTCAGTGAAGAAAAGGGTAGAGAGATCATTCCAGGATCCATCAATTGTGATTACTACATATGAAGGACAACACACCCACCAGAGCCCATCGACGCTTAGAGGGAATGCTGCGGCCATGATGGCACCTAGCATGCTAACACCGCCACCTCCGGCCGGCCCAATCTTCCCCCAAGAACTACTGCTTCAATTGCCTTCAACAAACAACCAGGCTGCAGCCACAAGGTCGTCATTGTATCAACAAACCCTAGCTCAGCAGCTCCGTCTTCCAGACTATGGCCTTCTCCAAGACATGGTTCCTTCCTTTATCCATAGGCAACTATCATGATCTCTCTCTCTCTCTCTCTCTCTCTCTCATATTTTGTACATGTATTTAGTTTTGGATACATGAACAAATTAATACCAGTATGGTATGCATGCATGGAGAATCAGATTCATCTTTTTGAGTTATTAGAGGACACGTTATTCTTCTAAATTATTTTATAAAATCATTTCAGTTCTTCTGTCAAAAAAAAAGTGAACTTCAGTGTTTAATTCTATATTGCTAATATGGGAAAGGAGTTCTTAAATGGGAGAAGATGGGTTTGATGGGGGTACCAAGAATAGGGCTTTTTTGTTGACAGAGAATGCATGCTTTTGCTACAAATGCAATTAATGTGGTATCAGTTGTTTGATGTAATGAGGGGGGCGAGTTGCAAGGTTGAGTTTGAAGTGATTATTGGGTTAGAAGTTATGGATAGCACAGAAGTATATCTTCTCTTCAAAATTAGGGGTTTCGTGTAAAAATTATATATATATATAATGAGAACAAATTTGGTAGTTTTCATAGCTGCAGATTGACATAAATTAGAAGGTACAAAAGCTTTTTATGCAAATTTTCCAAGGCCATACTATACTCTGATATTATTTGTGGTCATATTAGAGAGAGAGAGAGACTTACTACTTCAAGTCAATTTTGGGTTGTATCTTCTATTCAAATTAGGGTTTTTAATAAAAATTAGATATGCAATCATAACAAATTTGGTAGTTTGCAGAGGGACATAAATTAGAAGAGACAAAAGCTTTATATGCAAATTTGCCATGGGCATTCTGATATTATTTGTTATGATATTAGAGACACCCACACTTCAGTCAACTTTTGGGTTATATCTTCTCTTCAAATTAGGGTTTTCATGTAAAAATTAGATACATAATCAGAACAAATTTGGCAGTTTTCCTAGCTGCATATAGGGACATAATTAATTAAAAGGGACAAAATCCTAATAAGCAAATTAATTAGCCATGGCCACTGATTATATTATTTATGATATTATAGAGAGACCTACTCCAATTAAGTCAATTTAATGAAAATCCACTTCAGAAACTCTTTAATAAGTGCAAGCCGACACAAGCACACAACAGAGATGAGGTGACATGACCTTGGAGTGTATGTGTTTCTCCATCTCATCAGTCACACCCCCACTTCACCTATAAAAGCTTCAGCCTAGGGGCCTCTCTGCTGCCTTGTTGCGTAAATAGTGCTTTTCCTTGTCTTATTTTTCTTCAATAATAAGAGATTGGAATTGGATGTTCAATCACAGGGAGGTTCATTCAAGTTGGAAAAAAACCAATCATGGTGGCACTGAGGGGCTTATGTGGACTAGAATTGTCAACGTGTCCTTCCTGGGTGTCCCACTGAAAGGACCTTTGGACTTGCCACCCGGAACCCTCCCCTTTCCCCTTTCTAAATGAGAGATACAAATGTTGTTTTGTCCATAAACAGAAAGCACTTTTTCATCATTGACACTGCTTTGTTTGGATAATCTTTTGTTTTTTGAGCTTTGGGCTGTTGGAAACAAATTTGAGCCAAGAACAAAAAAGTGTTTTCAGCGTTTGGCAAAAGTTGTATTTAAAAGTATACAACAATCTAAAAGCCAAAACACTTTTCAAGTCCCAAAGCACAAATCCTAAAATTGGGGGTGTGTGTGTGCTTTTCAAGTCCCAAAGCCAAAACACTTTTAATGAGTCGATCGTTAGCCAAAATGTGTGACTGTGGATTATGGTTTGCCTTTTGCTGATGTAGGCACATGTGTCATATTGGCTTCTTTAGGGGTGACAATTGGATCCAATTTGGTCTAAATGTTAGGGGTGACAATTGGATCCAATTTGGTCTAAATGTTCGGATCCAGCCCAGTATGAGTCCATTACAGGTGGATCAGGTCCAATCCAATCTGATGAATACTCTTGACCATTTTGGACTGATCCAATTCGATGTCTAAACCATCAAGTCTGTTAAAATTGATTTTAATTTAGATTGGTTTCAACCCAAATATGGTCTATTGACACCTGTATTCTTATCTTCTATCAATGGACTAGATATTAGTCCAATCCAACTCAGTCCATTACAGATGGACCAGATCCAATCCAATCCAATAAGGGTTTGACTATGATATGAAAAATATATGATATCTGAGAAACAATTTGACCAATGAACTGGAATCATAAACATGTTAGTGAATAAGGTGTTATTTATCAAAATTCATGAGTGGCTTTTGATTGGTCAAAACTATTTCCATACCATATCTTTTCCGCATCATAGATTTTCCAAATTAATTCTAACCTTGTTTTTTTTTTTCAAATTTTAGAAAACTAATATACTTTAAGATTTGTGATTTTAAGACTCAGTTTGAAAGGAATACAAATATATACAGTCCAAATACATACAAAATAATATAAAATATAAGATTTTACACTCTACATATTTACATTTATACTCCTTTCACACTAAGCTTAAAAGTCCAAAAGAACACAAAGCCCCAATTTACAGTCTATTTGTGAAGGCTTTCATAAAGTGGCAATGTGACATCTGGCTTTGTGAGGTGGGCTCTTCATGGACAGCGAATAAGCTATGTTTGATCAAAGATTCTGAAAAGCCCAAATATGCTATCATTCAGCCAAAAAAAATGGCTTTGGAATTCAACAAAAGGTAGCTCTTTTGTAAAATATCATAGACAAGGCAGCTTTTGCAAGGTAATATCACAAAAGGGCAGTAAAACATGAGGTGCATCCGCCGTATGGGAAATGCCTTCATGCATTTTTTATGACAAAACTACCTCTCTTCCTCTTTTTTCGCAAAATGTATCGAAAACCCAAAGAAATCTCTCCACCTTTCTCTTCCTGTTAATCGACTGAAGCTTTTGAAACCCCATTGTTCTTCTTCCTAAAGAAATGAAAAACTATAAAAAATCTTAGTCCTCTCTCCAAAGTTGAAAATAAACCCTATTATAGCCTTCATTCTTCGTATGAAACCCTGTTCATCTTATTGTTGCTAATAAACTCCGGCAGCTGCAATCCAAGAGCTTCTTCCCAAGAAGCTCCCGACGGTGAATTTTTGGGCGTTAGCCTTGCTCATGACGTAAAAACCTGCCCAGTTTTTGTTGCTCGTGACATCAGCCTTGGCCACGCGAAGGCCGGTGACGCTGCCGTAACAGCCAAGAAAGTATAGCATTACGCGACCGACGTCACTGCGCAGGGCGAGCTCGCTCGCCAGGTAGAGGTCTCCTCCTGGTAATCTGATTTCGCTGGAGGAGACATAGACGATGTGGGTGATGAATCCTACTGGTCTCCCCCATTCCTTGATGCAGGCAAGGCTTGCTTCTAGCGCCATCTCCAGTACTGCTAGGTTTGCTATTTCGAGCCTTTGCTTGATCGTTGGTGAGCCCTCTGTTGTCAGTTCTGGGTACTTGTCTAAGATCTCCTTGGAGCAGCAGCCACCGCCTGAGAGATGGTCTTGTTATTACCAGACCCATCTGCGGCCACCACAACACCAGCTCGTAAAGGTGCACTGGATGATTGAAGAAACTTCCGATTTGCAGCAGAGACCCATGTCGGGAAGCCATCAGAAAGCAACCGGCGATTACCACCTTCATCAATGAACAGAGCAAAGTATATTTTCAAAGGATCATACCTTTGAATGACATTAAGAGTGAAAAGTTACCTCTATCGGTTATAACCCCCCAAACTTATTTCGGTAGCCTCTTTTAAAGGTTAAAGCGGCTCAGTGAACTTCAACCCTCCCAAACCGGCCCATGGGCTTCTTGATTTGGGGCTTATATGTGTTTTAGCTTGAAATTTAAAAAAAAAAAAAAAATCTTTAAAAGCAACTCTTACCAAACGATTAAAACATTTTTATTTTTGGTTCATTTAGTTTTCGATACCCAAAGATCAAAGACAAACAGAGCCCAAATCAAATCATGGGGCTCACTTTCCTAAATACCAAAGCTTAGAAAAAGACCATTGGCGAAAACCACCTTGGTCATTAAAATACCATCATCTTGATTTGGGTCTACTGAAAACTACATGTTGCTGTTCCTACGTTTGTGAAGATGTCAAAATTACAACTTAACAGTAAATTGATTGATTGATTGATGAATGATGAGAAGCATTTTCAAGTAGGCTCTGTTTGGTTGCAGAAATTAAAAATAAAACAAATCAATTTCAGAAAAAAGATTGCTATTTTGTGATGTTTGATTGCATGAAAATAACCATCAAAGACAAATGTTTTACAGGAGATGCCTTCTGATTTTGCAGAAGACTGGTGCTATGGTGGTTCTCTTGCTTCATTAAGTTGAAATAAATGTCAGGAAAATGATGAAAATAAGGTTGTGTTTAGATAAGTTTCAGCCTTTCAGGAATTTGTGCTTTCAAAGGCCATATTGGGGCTTTGTGCTTTGAGGCTTAAAAATGTTTTGGCTTTAGATTAGGCTGATTAGTATGTTTCTAAAAGCAATTCTTACCAAATGCTCAAAACACATTTTGGTTCATCTTTGTTTCCCATAGCCCAAAACTCGAGAGCAAAAGTTTATCTAAATGGGGCCTAAGTTGTTTTCTTATTGGATATGATCTTCTAGAAGTTCGGTGGTTCATTCACTGTGAACCTGTCTTTCCTAAGTTGTATTGCAAGCAATGATACAAAGCCGGCCAAATTTGCAAGCTTTTTCCTTAGGGATGGTAAGAAACAGAATTGGGGAGGATTTTATTAATCCCTAAAACCCGTAGCAGATTGGATTTTCAGAATCGAGGCTCAACTTTACGATGCCTATTCCCAAAATTAACTCAGGACATTGGGCTCATTCAATTCATTAAAAATTCAAGTTCAAGCGTTAGGTAAGCCTCAGTCCAGTCCACCTCTGTTTTACAATCACCACTGTAACAATCTGAGTAATCCGTTCTCATGGATTGTTACATAGTAGGAGGATCGGCTTTTATCACAATGTAAAGAGTGAAGAAAATATCTCAGTATATATGATTCTCATTCATAGAAGCAGAAATAGGAGTCGAAGTATAGACTACTTTCATCATCTGTAGCTACAACTACGTATTATTTATCAATATTTCGAGAACTCTCAAATTTGGACTAAATCTAGCATCCGGCTGAAGCATTATTCGGTTTGATTTTAAAAGATTTCCTAGATGGATTATTCCATGACTTCTACACTTCTAGGAAAGATGGTCACTCGGCATCCCTCCATACGAAGAGCCTACACTTCTGTTGATGATCCAGTAATTAGAAAAGATGGGGTTATGTGTTTTAGGAAAAATCACCCCTAAAAGTTAGCTGTTAGAGGGAGGGAATCCAAACACATATATATCCTACAACAGCATCCCATACTATTGATATTGGATATCTCACATTAGCATCTCATATTATCAATATGGGACAAATGGATCATAACAGATGATTATTCGGCATCCCTCCATATGAAGAGCCTATACTTACGAGGGTTTGATCCTGCACCTCTACATTCGAAGGGCTATTATGTGATAGATCCATTTAGTGGGCTAGTTGTCGTAAGATACATGTGGAGGCCCATTGACAGTGAAAACATGAAGAACATACCCTATGTCTCATCAAAAAGAGGGATACCGAATGACCAACTGAACTACTGGGTCATCAGCAAAAGAGATACAACACATGTGGAAAGTAGGATCACATAAATCCGTAGGCATAGTTAATTCATGAAAACTAAAGAAGATATGATATAATGAGATTGAACTGATGACCCTTTATTGCCTAGAGACCAAAAGAATGAAAGGCAACTGGTAGGGTCATTTCATTGATCCAGTTTATCAATATGCTAGGCCATACTTGGGTTTGCCATAAATCAAGTCAACTACAATAAAGAGTGTCAATGGACCGGTTTTGGATTAGAGCCCCGTCCAGTCCAAAATCAATTTGGATGGATTGGACTGACCAACAAGACATATTAGATTAGATTAATCTGGTTCAAAATATTTGTTAGATTAGATTGGACCTGGTCCATCTGTAATAAATTTATATGGGATTGGGTTGGATTAAGCCAATATCTGATCCATTGATATAAGATAAGAATATAGGTGTCAATGAGCCGGGTTTGGATTGAAACTAATCTAAATTAAAACAAATTTGAACAGATTAAATGGTCCAAACATTAAATTGGACCGATCCAAAATATTCATTGGATTAGAATGGACCTCGTCCATTTGTAATAATCTCGCAGTGGACTGGATCGGATTGGACCAAATCCAGCCCAGCTGACACCCTAACTACAAGGGCAGCTGTAGGTGTAGGTACCTATGTGATTTTTATTAGGGGTGCATCGTGAGCAGGTTTGGGAAGGACATGGGCCACATGTAATTCAAAATTTTCAAATAGAGTAGCCGCTTTGTACCCCTAGATGTAGGCTGTGTTTCGTAGTTGTCACTTCTATATGAGATATTTGCCTGGGATTGGTCAATGCAAACTTGTGAGAGGATTTTTTTTTTTTTTTTTCTACTACAGATGTTTTGAGTTGATCGACACAAAGTTTGGTTACTATTGCCACTTCTTCATGAATCTATATTGATATTTATTTATATATACTACTATCAAAAGTGTAAACGAGGTTTAAATATTGGAGTTTTTAAGTTTTTTTATTAAAATATTCCTATTTTTTTAATTTGGTCCCTCTTTATTATGAGGGCAAAAAACATAGTTTGAACTATTCTCTCTTATTAAGTCTTATATTAAAGGTATTAATTAACTTCCATTCTCTCTCATCAAATCCAATATTTAAGGAACATTAAATAAGTGAATTTTGTGATTTTTTACTAAAATTCCCCTACTTATAAATTTGGTCCCTCTCCAACTATATGGGCAGAAAATGCATTTTAAATTACTATTACTTTCCTCTTCATTCAATTCCCTCTCATTAAGGTGTTAACCATAAATTATATTAATTAAATCTAACATTTTTAATAATATAATACATGTGTTTAACACCAACATGAAAAATAAACCACCATTTTATTTGGGTGGTGGGTATGTAGTTCAAACATCCACATCAAATGGGTTAATCAACAATCTCATAGTTAAATAATAAAAATTTAAAAATAAATAAAAATATAAATACTACAAAATTATAAAGTTTTGTGAAAAAATTTAAACACATCTTTAGTATTATATATTTATCATATTAAACAACAATAAGTATAATAAATAAGAATTTTTTTATTAATGATTGAAATGAAATACAATATTTAAAACGGATGACCTAGAAACAAAGCTATTTTCCTATTTAAGTGGTGGGTCAATGGTTCAACCTTTCAGGTTAAATGGGGGATATCCATGGTGTTCATAATTAAATAATAAAAATTGTAAAAAAATAGAGACACAAAAATATTAAAAATATAGAAATTTTGTAAAAATATTTGGATGCACCTCTAATATTATGTATTTATCATATTAAACAAAAATAAGTGTGATAAATAAGAATAATTTTATTAATGATATAAATAGAATAAAAAAGTAATTAACTTAGAAAGGAAGTTGTTTTTGCATCTAGTTGGTGGTCAATGGTCCATAGGGGTGCAAATTGGGTTGGCTTAACTCGATTTTGGACCAACCCAACTCATAGTTTTAGACAATGTGGCTTGGATTTTTGGTCCTTGAACTAGGCCTAGGCTCAAAAGTTTGAGCTTTTCTATTTTTCAGGTTAGGCCCAAGCCTAACCCTTAGGTAGCCCAAAGTTAGGCTTAACTATATAGAAACATACATATATTGACAAATACTGCATATATGCATGTATATACAGTGATACACATATGTTTATGTCAAATTTTGTCATGGGGTTGATCGACAAATCCAAGTCCAAGCCCAACCCAAGTGCATTATATTTCAATATAAGTTGGGCTTGGCTTGGACAGATCAAGGTTGGCTTTGGTCTCAAGCCTTGGGCCTAAGCCTGTAAATGGATTCAAAAGTCCAATACCTGATTCAACTTTGAATTTGATTGTCTCGGATTTGTATGTAACAACTTACATTCGATTAATAATTGAATCGGATGCAGATTTAATCTCATCCAATCTGATTAAAATTTGTGTATGAGAAAAAATTATTATTTTATGTATATATGTAATATAATTATGTGTATATATAAAAATATTATGAATAATTATATAAATTTTAATTATTAAGTTTACTATTTTATATTTATATATTTATTATACATATATAAGTTAATACAATTAATTTTTCTTAAAACTTTTTTTATTTTTGATCATTTTAAACACAATAAGATGGTTGGGATTAAATCCAAATCTAACTCAAAATCCAACATGGTAATTGGATGTGGATGCGAATGTAATTGGATCTGATTCGAATTTCATCTGTTTACTTGCACCATAACATTCTAATTATTAGGCAAAATGAGTCAATCAATGATGTCATAATTAAATACAAAAATTAGACAATACATAAATTTATAGAAATTTTTGACATATCTAACGCATTAGAAAATTATCATATTTAACAAAGATAATTGTGATAAATAAGAATTACTCTTAAAATTAATTATGAAAATGCAGTAAAAAATTTAAAGTTGCCTAAAAGTGAGATCATTTTTTCTTTCAAATCAAATATGTTGTAATTATATAATAATTATCGTTCAGCCCCTTACATGGCTCTCTACTCTAGTCTCTATTGAAGCTTCTTTTAAAGGTTTCTTACAAGCATCTTAGCAAAGCAAGTCAACCAAAGCTTGAAACCTCTTAAATGGGATAAAGTTAGGTATGTCTAGATTAGGGGTGTCAATAGGACTGGATTTGGTTCAATCCAATGCAGTCCAGTGTGAGTCCACTATAAATAGATCAGGCCCAATCCGATCTAATGAATGTTTTGGACCAATTTGGACCGGTCCAATTCAATGTCTGGACCGTTCAATGTGTTCAAATTCATTTTGATTTAGATTGGTTTCAATCCAAACCTGGTCCATTGACAAATATATCTTATCTTATATCAATGGAGTAGATATTGACTTAATCCAACCTAATCCAATATAAATTTGTTATGGACGGACCAGGTCCAATCCAATCTAATAAATATTTTGGACCAGATTAGTCCAATCCAATATATCTTGTTGATCCATCTAGTCCTTCCAAATTGATTTTGGACTAGATGGGTCCAATCCAAAACTGGTGCATTGACACCATTAGTCTAGATAAATACAAATCATCAACCAGATCACAAGGTGGAAGTTGAAGTATGAAGAGAATAATACCAAAAAAAAAAGGTTATATACTGCCCCAACCTGTTAGAATTAGGAGGATGCTGTTTGAGAATTGAGATGGAACACTATTTTTATTAGCTGTGGCAATGGTTGCAATATATCCTTACTACCACCTGATGAAAATGGGGCAGTCTCGCTTGTTTTAAATAAAAATACTGGGTGGGTGATCTTTTTTTGTTGGGTTATTGGTGTGTCCCCACCTTTCATAGGGAGGTCATAGATATTTCCTATTACAGTAGTCACAGCTGATGCATATTGAAAACCCAACATCCCCTTAATTTTGTTTTCATGATGTTGTAGTTGTTTTTGGTTGTTTTAAAACAAAAATGTGCATATTGACCAAGACCCACTTAGATAGAAAGTTGAGGAAAAAGGTCTTAACAAATTGTGTTGAATTTCTTGGCTCAGTCTGTTTGTAGCGTAAATTTTATTTTGCATTGGTGTAAATGCATTGAAGTGCAAATGGGCTGAGTATAAATTTTATATTACTTTTGCTTCGAATTGGGATATGTTCCTCACAGCCACATCCCATCCTGTGTTGGAAATATCTTTTCATGAATAATAAATACAAGTATGGGAGACGTTTCTAATGTGTGGTCAGGATACACTGGGAGGCCGGTTTGAGGCGTATTGTGTGAGGAGCAGACCTGAACTCTTTTGCTTGAGATTTGATATCGTCTTGTTTGTTTGTGAGAATAAAATAGAAAGTAAAATGATGTGATTTCACTTTTAGGAGGACAGTTATAGGAAGCAAAATGATCTAGTCCCCACTTTATATGGGATAGAATTAAGGTTGTGTAAATTTTGCACTAATTTTTCAAATGTAAAATTTGCATTGCCAATAAATGCAAATGGGACAAAAAAGTGTAAATTTTGCACGTTGCAAATCATAGGGTGTAATGTTGAACTGAGTGCAAAATTTGTATCTAGTTCAAATTTGCATTTGGCCCAGCCCTGGTTTGTCCATTTAAAAAACAGAAAAACCTTGGCCCAGCCCAAGGGCCTAAAGTAGGTGTAAATGTAACAAATTCTTTTTGGTAGGTGCTTAATCTTATCGTTTTTTTTTTTTTTTGGTAGGTATTGATCTAATCTAACCACTACCACTTAAATTAGGTGAATTAGGTACAAATTTTGCACTCACTTTAATTTTGTATTTGTTTGTTTGTAAGGCTCAGTTAAATTTGTACATTTTGGACTCATCTCTCGTTTAAAGTGGGGATCATCTATGATCTACCCAATTGGCCAATTCAGAACAAATAACCCTCGTATAAGGTGAGGTGAGAACTGCGTTATTCTACTTCTCAATTCAGCACTCACAAACAAATAAAAGCAAGTTATATCTGATGCAAAGGTAATTCAGAATTTAAACTCATCCTATTTGCAATTTTTATACATTTAGACCGATGTAAATGAAACGGTGCTCATGATTCAGTTAATCAAACTATGCGCTATATTTTTTTTTGAAATCGAGCCGGTCTTACCGGTTTTTGCAATTCTCTGAACCGAAACCAAATCCACTAACTGGTTTCAATTTTTGACCTGTTTAGTTTTATGGTTTTTTATATTTATAACATGTATTATAAATACTAGAATTATATATTATATATTTATAAATAATATATGACATGTACTGAAAATATATACATATTACAGTTGATTGGTTTAACTGTCAATTTTTTATAAATTAACAGAAAACCGAACCAGTCTTTCGGTTTTTTAAAACCGAACTGATGAGCACTCCTATAAAAATTATTATAGGGATAAGTGGACTGCAGTCTACCTCAGAAATATGAAATTATTATAGGTTTTTTACCAGTTGATTGACTTAACTGTCAATTTTTTATAAGTTTACAGAAAATCGAACCAATCTTTTGGTTTTTTAAACCAAACTGATGAGCACTCCTTTAAAAATTATTATAGGGATAAGTGGACTGCAATCCACCTCAGAAATCTGAAATTGCAACCTTCTCTTAGTCTACTAATAGCCCCCCTATAAACTGCATCCTGTCCGTGAATTTGGCATCAATCCACAGGCAGGATTCAATCAACCCTTAGAAATCCTAATTCCACTCTAGGGATGGACTGAACTATAAAATCCCCATTATTATAATTCACACGTCACACCGCAATACAAACTTAACTGAGCCTAGCTCATATTTTGGCCCAGACCCGACTCTATTATCCACCGGTAGGGGTGCAAGTCAGGTGAGTTGGGCTGGGTTTATGGTCAACATAGGCCTGACCCTAAAATTTGGGCTTAAGGCCTGAGGTCAAGCCCGATTTTCCCAACCCGAGCCCAGCCCACACTATAATTTAATGAACTTGGGTTGGACTTGGGCTTGGGTTGGCCAATGGACTCACTCTAAAATTATACATACATACATATATATATATATATATATATATATATATATATATATATGCATGCGTAATTAGACCTATTCATGAGCGGGGTAGCCCGATGGCCCGGCCCGACCCGCACCCCGATCGGGCTTGGTCATGTAACTAACACAGTAAGCCTGACTGTGTTACGGGTCGGGCTCGGGATTTGTAGGGCTATTCATAAAAAGACCCAACCTGACCAACCCGAACCGAACCGACTTAGTAGTTAGTTCCTAATTAATAGTTACAACCTACTTAGTTCCTACTTAACTAAGTTGTCTCTATCCTAGTTACAACCTAACTTAATTTCTAGTCTTTTAGTTAGGAATGACATCAATGGCAAGTATTGTAAGACAACTAGACAAGGAATATTTTTTGAAAAAGTTTAAAGAAAAGAATCAAAGGATCATAGTTTCTATGGTCTTTTACACCAAATAGGCAACCAATTACAATTAGAATTAGGTGTCATTTTTTACTTAGATTAAAAGGTTTCTTGAAATATATAAATTTCAGTCTTCTTTCTCTAATACAGTTTGACTTTCTATTTTCTTGATACATAAACTCAAAATTTTATGTGCTTCACAAAGTTATTGGCCTATTTTCTCTTAATTTATGTGTTTTCCTTGCTGGATGATGTTGCTAGCTTCTCTGATGCCCAATCTACCAATTTATTATCATGGTTGAACTTAGAGCCGAAACCGACCCAAACCGAACCAACCCGACTCAAACCGATCAAGTTGGTTTTGCTTAACACAGGGTTGGTTTCGGTTTCAATTTCAGGTAATCCGACCAGGTCGGATCGGTTGGAAAAATCCCAGTAAACCGACCCAACCCGACCCGTGAACAGCCCTAGGGATGTCAAAAAATTCCGGCCTGACTCAGCATTATATATTTTATAAAATACATAATATGTATTTTATATATTATATAAAATATATATATTTATAATTTAATATATACATTTTTTTATTTTTTTCTTTATAATTTCTCCTTCTCACTCTCTCTCTCTCTATTCAGTCGCTTCAGTAGTAGTAACATGGGCTAAATTTCGGGCTTGGGCCTAGGCCCGGGCTTCAGGCTTTTTATGAGGGCCGGGCTGGGGCCCAAGTTGTAGGCCCGGTGGTCGGGCCGAGCTCGGGCTCAGGCCTTAGAAAAATCTGTTAGTACAGAGTGAAAGCCCGGCCCGAACCCGGCCCGGCCTGACCCATGAACAGGTCTATGCGTAATTAACATATATATACATATGTATAGAGCCCAACCCGTGTAAAATTTCGGGCTGGGCCTGTTCAGGCTCGGGTTGAGCCCGCCCAAGTTGAACCCCTATCCACGGGGCCGTCTTGGCCTTTGTTCCATTTGCCAACTTTGAACCACCGACCCAAGCACCAAATGTAGGGCCCACGTTTTCACCCTACGTGGTATAGCAGCAAAGCAACCTAGCAAAGCCCTGATCTGTCGCATTTGATCGAGGCGGCGTAGCGTGGACATAATTCCTTTAAATTATTTCTTTAAAATCACGAAATCCATCGTCAGGTGAGTGCGTGTCTCTTTCTCCTTCCGTACAAAGAGACATACGTTAGCAAGACCTGACAACTAACGAAAAACGAGTGATCTGATGGATCAAATCTACTTGAATTCATATGGTCTTATTCTAGAGTCCATTGGATTAGAATCTCATTTGATTGCTTAGAATCTGCGAAACCAATCGGCAATAGAAGATTCCAATCACAAGGTTTTCTCAACGATCTTCTCTCTGTTTATCAAGAAATCTTGTGGACCCTTCCGAAGAATTTCGATCTGAACAATAATAAAAACTATTGGCGGTCAAAATTTTTGTAAGCCTGCCTACTTGTTGTTAAAGATCCAGTTTCTTTGGGCGGCTAAGATTTTTCAGATCAAAACATGTGGGCCCAACATAAACTAATAACACTGGGTCTCGTTACATATTCTCTCTCTCTCTCTCTCTCTCTCTCTCTCTCTCTCCAAGCGAAGAAACGCTACGGCAGGAGGAGCGACAACCATCAACGGTTGGTTAACCCGCAGAGAGAGAGAGAGAGAGAGAGAGAGAGACGGCCTTCCAATGTTTTCTCTATATTTTCAAAGCAATGGTTGGTCGTTGCCTGGTTGGTTCAGAATTGTAGATCTCCTTCGCGTGGAATTAATCAGGATTTAATTTCGTATTTATGACGATCTCCACGAAACCACTGTGACCAGCAGAGACCCGGTCCTCTACTGGTACTTCTCTCTCTATATCTCTTTGTTTTCTTTTTGTGTTTTGTAATCAGTGATATTTCTCTGATTCGGTTCTTTCATGTTTTATTGGTTCTGTTATCGATCCATTTACAGAGAAAAAAAATGGTGGTTTCTGGGCCCGTGACGCCTGGTCAGGTGGGTTTCTTCGTACTTTCTTTTGTGGCGATTTTAAGTTGATTCTGGCCATGTTCAGATGCAAATATACTTCATTTCTGATTTCTGTAATTTTTATTGCTTGTTTAAATTGAGAATTTTTTCACGAACTTTTATTTGTTTCCATATGACAAATTAATGTTGTGTTGTATTTGACTTTCACTTGCAATGGATGTTTTCTTCTTTCATTATCGTAATTAGGATCTATCAGTGTCTGCATTGCTTATTCTTCAGAAACCTGTGGTTAGATTTCTTTTTCTCCTTTCTGTATTCTTGTTTCTCTTAAGAAGTTAACTGCCCTACAAGAAAACCTTATACAACTTATATAATCCAGTAAAATCTGTCTGAATAATTCAAATTTTCAGTAGGGTTGATTTGTAGAGTGTAGGAGTTGAAATGCATGTACACTAACTGCTATATGTGGCTGTGGATCCAATATCCACCCTCCCCGTTAAGTGAAGAAGATAGCAAGTCAAGCTGCAATTATTTTGTAATAGTTCCTTGGCTATTCCTGAAGGCCGGCAGACGAATATATCCACCAAAGGAAAATAAAAATATACAAGGAAAAAGAGTATTTACTGGTAGATTTCCTGCTTCTTCTTGTCCTTGACTTATATAAGTTCTAGGAGTAGAGGGGAAATTACGAATTGTGGTGGACACACTCGTATATTGTAGAAGTAAACAACAAAGCTGTGGTAAAGGGCAGCTAGGCGGCAGCTGAGGAGTGAAATGGATTTAATATTGTTATTGGAAAATTTTAGTGGATTTTTTTATGAATTTTGACATAATTAACCCTATTAGACTAGTAACTGGGTCTTTAAGTATTTGGTAAGTTCCATTTCCGAATATCATATAACTATTTCCTTAATTACATCCTTGCTAGGGATACAGAACTCACTTTTGGTTCTGATTTTGAAGTGTAAATAAAGAGAGCAAGATAAGTAGAAGTTTATTGCTTTGAAAATTCTAGTATATATTCCCTCCTTAGTTTGAAAGGAGCCATAGAGAACAAAAGATAACATTTTTATGTATAGCAATTATGTAAGAAAACATAGCCAACCAAGTCTCATCAACAAGGCTGTGGATGGTTTCCTCCCCACCCACATGGAATTAGGATTTCATTAAAATTTGAAGATTAATGTTGTGTAGGAACTATAATCATCCAAGTTTCATGAACAAGGCTTAGTTGGTTTTCTTTCCCACAAAGCTGATATCTTCTTAAGATTTATAAATCAATGTTGTATAGGGAACCATAATCAGCCAAGCTTCATAAATAAGGCTATATATGATTTTCTTCCCACAGAATTAGATTAATATTGTGTAGAAAGCCATAATTGTCAGGTTTCATGAACAAGGTTGTAGATGGTCATCTCCCCTAAAAGAATATTTGATAGTCTGATCTTGGCTGATTACTTCAAATGCAATCTCATATTGCTCAAATTGTGATGTTTCTGTCCTCTATTAAAAAACAATATGGGATAGGATGGCTGAGATATATTCGCAAACCCAGAACGCAGCATGTGCCTATCAATTAAAGCAAAAAAGCAGTGCTATGAAGCAAGGGGAGAAGGCCATGTCTATGTACTTCTCTTCATTACAACCATTATGGAAAGAATTATATCACTTGGAGGTGGTGAAATGACATTATTTTCAAGATTCTAAGCGGGCACAGGGTATTTGTTACGAAGAATAGGGTGTTTTGAGTTCTTTGTTCTCTCAGTAGAATCACTTGTTTTCATATATTTGTTTTTCTTATTTCTTCTTTGTATTTTTCATTTATTTTAGCTACTATATATATTCCACTTCATTGCTGGTTAAGATAGAGGATGTCCTGAAATTTAAGTTAAAATACTGAACTGATTAGAAGATACCAATATGAATCATGATTCTTAAAATTGTTCTGACATTTAACTTTTTTTTTAGAAAATTTGCAATCACCCCTCCATCCACCATATGGATGGAATTTATCTAACTGACTAGAACAAATATTTTTTGACAGTCAACTTCCACGTTTAACAGCTTTAACTCAAGTCAAGCTATAAATTCTTGATTTTGTAGTACAACTTGACTGAAAACGATCTGGCACTATTTTAGACTTAAAGTATAAATATTAACGCCTTAAAATTTGAAAAGAAGGCTGCTAGTAACTTTTTTTACTGGTAAGAATGGTTACAACTTCACTATTTTAACAGACCTGCAATTTAAGTGTAATGACATTTTCAATATTCTATGTTGCATCTTTTTTCTGTTTACTGCTTGTTTTGTTAGTTCATCACCATCTAAGCCTTGTTCAAACCATATGGGGTTGGTCACATGAATCTTGTTCTGTCAAACTGTCCTGTTGAGTGTCATATCTATTGTTGTTTTGTCAGCTCCAATTCTTATTTATATCTTCAGTCAAGCTTTACTTTGATTGTTTCAGGTTTCTTTTTTGATTGGACTGGCCCCAATTTTTATTGCCTGGATATATTCAGAGATATTGGAATATGGGAAGTCCTCATTTCCATCCAAAGTGTAAGTTGCTTCCTTACCACATGGGGAGTTACATTTTGATATGAAATGGTTGAATTGGCAACTGTTGTCCAATAAAAACTAGATCAAAATACTATTAAAGGTATTTTGGGGTGAGTATTGACTTTCCACTTAGAGTACAGTGGAAATATTAAGGCACTTTTTTCTGGACCAGTCGGTCAAGGGAATTCAATTAGAACAGAACTGCTAGCAGTTACAAGGAGTGAGGTTGGCAAAAGTGATGAACCATACAAACTTGTTGATTGAGAGAGACTTCAAAGTGGTGATGGAATGGGTTCAAAATGAAGACAAGGCCTCCTGGCAGTATAGGGAATTTTATCAAAGAGTTAAAGGAACTCAAAAAGAAATAGAAGGATCTCTTCAACATGGGTATGGTGGTATACAGATCTGCAGATGGCTAGGCAGACACTTTTGCAAGACAAGGGCTTGAGAGAGGAAATATGTTTCGGGAGTATGGGGATATCCCTTGATGTATATACAGATTTTTTTTTAAAGAAGGTAAAGTATGATGTATACACAGATGTCGAACTGGCCATCTCAATCTCATGCATGTTGCCTTATTGTACATAAGCATTTTCTTAGATCTTTTGATTGGTAAATATTTTCTTACATTAATAATAGCTGCTTAGTATCTCATGGCCAGATATTTAAAGAAAAAGATTTTAGATTCAATCTTTAAATCCATGATAAGAAAGGTAGAGTCCAGAAACAAGGATAACCATGGTAGAAAAAGAGAAAGGGAAAAGAGGAAAACAGACAGAACCATGAAAACAAACAATGAAGATTGAACAGGAGATAGAAGAAAAGGAAGAAACAGTTTGAGGAGAAGACAACTGACGAGTAGAAAGAAGGGTTCAGGACAGAGGCAATCAGCCCGAAGCCTTAGGGAAGGAAAGCAACAGCTGGCAAGAGTTCCTCAGAATCACGTTGCCAGAGCAGGGAGAAGTTCCTGCTTCAGAAACTGTAGAAGTCGGGACCAGTCTCCCAGTAGATGCAATATATCCATGGTCCCCCCCCCCCTCCTGAGGATAGGCCGTTTCTCTGTGGGGATTTCAGAGAAAGGTCCACCCTCTTATGGTAATGAATGCTAAAACATCTCTTAGGAAATAAGAGTATACATGAGTCATCCTTAGGTCCTATACCACAATAAATTAAATTTCCTGAGCTACTTTCCTGAACCATCTTTAAAATTTCATTATATTTGCCATTCCTAAGTGGATTTACTCTGTTAAAATCAGTTGTCCATTTATATGTTCTCTGGACCCTTTTGATTGCAGTCAATTAGATCCTAATCTGGTTAAACAAAGAGATGAGACAACTAAGGAAGATGATCGGGCTATTTTGTTGGAAGGTGGACTAACCAGATCAGCATCTGCCAGGCTTCACAATTCATCAATCAGAACAAATCTAATCAGGTAACAAATGTTTTGTAATGCATTATTTGGTAAAGTTTCATTACGAGTCCTTTCATGGAGATCTTGCTTAATTTCTTCCATGTTTTTATGGTTTTCTAGGTTTCTAACAATGAACGATTCATTCTTGCTTGAAAACCGAGCAACTTTGAGAGCCATGTAAGTCATTGTTCTTCCATATTTATTAACGTTATAAAATTAGAAGTTTATTCCTTCTCATATGAAATCCTGCAATATGATGTAGGTCAGAGTTCGGGGCAATTCTGGCTTATTTCTACATATGTGATCGCACAAATTTGTTTTCTGATTCTACTAAGGTCCCGGTTTCTTCTCCAACTAAATTCCCTTGTATTGATTCTTCATGACTATAATTTATGGCAGAGGTTTATTGAAGGAACTACTGTTAACTCTAGGGAACATGCTAATATTGCTTGCATGGTATGGTATGGAAGTCAACACTGCTATTGAAAGCTGCATTTATGGTGCTTTTATAAGGGCTAAATACAAAGATTTATCATTTTATCAAATGATTTAAAGGTACAAAACTGAGGAAGATATCATATGGAAAACAAAAGAAGAATTTGTTGTAGGTTCCAGTAGTAGTGGGACGAGTCTGTCTTGGTAGATCGATGCATTCAATTGAAGACAGTATGCATTATGCTAGTTCTTTTGCATTAACTCCCAGTTTATTTTTTTTCATTTTTTTAGGTTGTGAATAAGTTCAAGGTTATTGAATTAGGCACTTCTACAATGAACTGGGATCTGCTCCTCACACTGACCTGACAGCCACATCCCACCGTGTATTGGGAATATCTCCCATGAATAATAACAAACAAGAACGGGAGATGTTCCTAATGTACAGTTGGATTATGCTGTGAGGTGCAGATCCAGACTCGCTACAACACATTCGAATTTTTTTCACTGGTGTCTTGACTATTTGATTATGATAACTAGAAGGATGAATAATAGAAGAGGTAGGATAGTAGGAAGATTAGGGTTTTTTTTTAAAGAATGTAAAGTATTAAATTGAATTAGAAGTGATAATTAAATACATCAACCCATGTACAATGAGACCCTGTACATTGGGAATATACAAAAAGACCTGAGAAATCAGTGAAAAAAACTCATACTGATCAGTTCCCTAGGGGGCTTCTTTTTTGTATATATATTGGGAGTGGGAGTTTTCTCCCTTTTGTTCTTTGGAAGAAGATTTTCAAAATCTTTCAACAGTTTAAGTGAAATGTCACAAAGTTTCAATGATATTCTAAAATTTTAAATTATCAATATTTGAAATACACCCAATGTATAATCAATATGAGAGGAGAAAAGATTATTGGAATACCTCATGTTGCTCTCTGGCAGATGGAGAGATTTTACCAAATTTTGCCAATATTATGAACAATGTCTAGATGTACATCTTACTTTTTAAGGCAGTAATATGTTAATTTTTGTTTGTAAATTAACTATGATCTCACATTTTTCTATTACATTGTTATGATAGATTAAACATTGTTGGTGAAGGTTCCTGATTTAGATACATAGGCTAGAAAAAGGATGATGACAACTATTATATATTTTCTATCAATTTAGCATTGTACAAAACACAAGATTCCTCTAATACAATCTAACTTTTACAGAATTACAACCGTGACCTTTTCCTCTTTCTCTACATTCTTCTCATCATAGTTTCAGCCATGACTTCTCTCAAGAAGCACCATGATAAGTCAGCATTCTCTGGAAAATCCTTGCTTTACCTTAATCGGCATCAAACTGAGGAATGGAAAGGATGGATGCAGGTAGATATTCTTATTTCTTTCTGTTTCTATTTTTGCTGAATGGAAATATTTTTCCAAAATAAATGATAAAAGATAGAACTGGCATCCGCACATGCTTCACTGGCATCTGCACACCATAAACAAGCTCACCTGGCACCTCTATATTCTTATTTTTTGGATAATTTATATATAAACCGCCTCCTTATTCCAGCAAGTCCACCATGTCATTGACCAATCCCAATATGATATAAAATGAAACACAATACATAATGCATGATAAGATAAGCCTGTAACTACCCTTTTTTTGAAATGCTGAAGTTACTTGTAACTTCAACAACAATGTCTTCAAGATTAAAGTCTTCTGTAAGTTTCCACCCATGATGTTCCAATTTTTTGGAACTGTTGTAACTTACCCTCCCCTAAAGGGTCTGAATTCAATTTCAATCCCAGCTTCTGTGTCTTAATAATGGATCGAACCCTCAAGGGAATTTAGTTGTCTAATGATCAAGTCTCAAAACTAAGCTTGATAGCACTTCTCTGGAGTGAGTTCCAACAAATGTGTAGAGATATATGATACAAAGAATAGCAAGCTATGATCCCAAATCCCTTGTTCCCTTTGATAGAGTGGTGCAGAAGACATTTATATTGATTCTTTCAATAGGGCATGTGGTCTCTAGGGAACTTTCATAAAAAATGTCTGTCATTTTCCTTAAAAAATGAATAAAACCCTGCTTTTTTTGAAGGGGTCTTTAATTTTTCCCTATGTTTTAAGGATTCTGACAATGTGTGACATAGATATTAGCTCTTGCATAACTTCAGATAACCTGAAATAGATCTGAAACTAGGGTCAGAATGTTCCCTGAATGCAGAGACTGCATTATTGCAAACATGGCAGCTTTTTTACAAAATGGGCTAGTAGAGGCTTGCCAAATCAGTTTTCCAATATCAAACTGTGAAAACCAAAGATCCTGCCTAAATCAACAAATCTTTCTAAGAAATTTCAAATGATGATATACTTTGTTATTTTCGCTACACTGTTTTTGCTTTTACCTAGTATTCCTTCAGTTTCTCACTGTACACCATTATCTGTCTCCATTTGGCATCAATCTATTATGCTGCATTTGGTTTGAAAGAAAGGTAGGGAAAGGTAACCTTGTACAGGTTTCCTTACCTTTTCTTTCAAACAAAACACAGGCTCAGTGTCCTCTAGCATTCTCATTTATTTATGTTGTCAAATATTCATGAAATTTCTTTGGATTCATGTCTCTCTCCTGCTCTTTTATTTCTAACTTTTGATACATGCCTCACAGTTACTAAATAACCATAAAAGTCAATAGAAGGTGTTGTTTAATTAGTTTTACTTTCACTGGGTTCTTCTAAATGACTGTACATAGAGTGGAGCATATCAATTCTGCTACAAACAAGTATCTGTGGATGAGTTATTTACTTGGTTTATTTTCAATAGGTCCTCTTCTTGATGTACCACTATTTTGCTGCAATGGAGATATACAATGCAATACGTGTCTTCATTGCTGCATATGTCTGGATGACTGGATTTGGAAACTTCTCTTATTACTATATAAGGAAGGATTTTAGTGTTGCACGCTTTGCTCAGGTGATTTGTGATCATTCAACCATATTTGTTATTTCTGCCGTAAGATTTGTCTTCTACTTTTATCTTTGCTTCTTATGAATCCATAAGTTTCTTATAATGCAGATGATGTGGCGGCTAAACTTCTTTGTGGCATTTTGCTGCGTAGTTCTTAATAATGACTATATGTTGTACTACATCTGCCCCATGCATACACTTTTCACTCTCATGGTGTATGGAGCACTTGGTATTTTTAGCAAGTACAATGAAATAGGATCAGTAATGGCTGTGAAGATTATCACATGTTTTTTGGTGGTTATCTTGATATGGGAAGTTCCTGGAGTTTTTGATCTTTTGTGGAGTCCATTGACATTTCTTTTGGGTAAGTAACCTAGTTTGCTTTTTTTTTTTCACCATTTCTCCCATTTTACTGTCTTATCAGCAAGCATAATATTTTTCTTTGTTGTGGCAGGATATAGAGATCCAGATCCATCAAAATCAAAATTCCCTCTCTTACATGAATGGCAATTTAGATCAGGCCTTGACCGCTATATATGGATCATTGGAATGATATATGCATATTATCATCCCACAGTAATATTTTGAACGCTGGTTCATTTTGCAGAACATTCATTTTGGTTCCCAGATTAAGTCTTCCAGATATTCCTTATTTTTTTGCTTTTTTTAATTAATAAACCATAGGTTGAGAAGTGGATGGAGAAACTAGAGGAAACTGAAACCAGATGGAGACTCTCAATCAAAACAAGCATTGTTGCAATTGCTTTACTAGTAAGTTACATAATCATATCACTTATGAATGTTTTAAGGTAATCAGCATTTCTTTCTTCCTTCTGATAATTAAGGGTTTGTCTTTTGATTTTATCTTTTTTCAACAGTAAATTTTAAGAAATTGGCTGACCAGATTTTTCCATCATTTTAGGTTGGTTATTTGTGGTATGAATATATTTACAAGCTGGACAAGGTTACATACAACAAGTTTCATCCTTACACATCGTGGATCCCCATAACGTGCGTATTGGGAGTTTTGCAGTATGGATTGTAATTTTTGTTGTAAAAATTTAGGATTGACAGAATATCTCACTTTCTACCATTCTTGTTGTTCCAGTGTCTACATTTGCTTGCGGAATTTCACTCAGCAACTCCGAAGTTTCTCTTTAACTCTATTTGCGTAAGTTCTACATGTCATGGCTTGCTCATGTCTGAGATTTTTAATTTTCTGCATTTCAAAGTCTGAGCTTTCTACCTGTTCAAACTAGGTGGCTTGGCAAGATAACATTGGAAACCTATATTTCCCAGTTCCACATATGGCTGAGGTATGTAAACTTCATTTCTTTAAGTAGAATCTTTCATGATATGCATTGTTTGCATCTGTAGTCGAAAAAGACTGACAATGTATTTGCTTCCTATCCCCCCATTGATGTCATGTGTAAGAAACTTTTTTCCTCAATAATATATAAAGTGCCTCCTATCTTTTAAACATAAATATACAGATCAAATATGCCAAATGGACAGCCCAAGTGGCTCCTTGCTCTTATTCCAGATTATCCCTTGCTGAACTTCATGCTTACAAGTGCAATATATATTTTGGTAAGAAAATCTTGACCTGATCTTTATAAATTATGAGAAGAATAACTGAGAATTGAAGGGTGAACTAATCTCAAATTTTCACATTTGATTGGCTGCTGTCTGGACTTGCTTCTCAAGATATCATACCGGCTCTTTGAGCTAACCAATTCATTGAAGGCAACTTTCATACCAACAAAGGACAATCGCCGATTGCTGCATAATTTTGTTGCTGGAGCTGCTATTTCATTCTCTTTGTATTGCATCTCTTTCGTTCTTCTTCAAATTCCTCACACTGGTATGCCACATGATAATCTTTTATTATTATTTCCTAATAAAATGCAAGGATAATTTTTTTTTCTATCATTAGATTTTTAAGAATGTTGGCAACCTTGGATGTTGAATTCATCTGACATGAAAAGAATGTAGTTTCATGGTCAAAGGTGAATGAAATCACTGATGGCCAATGCAGTACTATGGTTTCCCATGTCACATTGCAAAATATTAATTGCCGAGGCCATGGCATCATTTTCCTTTTCAAGAGGGCACAATCTTATTCTTTATCCATCTGAACCTACATCTAATTATTTTTATTTACAGGCCTGAAGGATTGAAACTCATAAACAGCTGAGTAGATGCTTTGTTGAAGATGAAAATTTTGGATCCAGTAAAAGAAGTGGAACATATTGCTTGAGGATCTGGCATAATTACAGCAATTTTAAATGGTGGTGTCTCCTCGTCACCCATCAATTTTTTTTTTTTTTTTGAAAAGTCTCGTCACCTATCATTGAGTCACTTGTGTAAAATGAATATGGATTTTGTCAACCAAAAAGGGTAAAGTTTTTCTTTCTTTCTTTGTATTCTTGGCAGCAGTGCACATATACCATTTCTTTTTGTATTCCAACCTAAAAAAAAGCTCAGGCCAATATGGTCATGTGCTGTATAGATCTTCTGATGTATCAAACAATTTCAAGTTTCAATGTAATTGAATTTTCTTTTGGATTCTTTCTTCCCAACATCTAAATTTGTTAACAGTGTAGTTCAGACAACAAGGCTGTTATTAGTTGTTATGGTTGACTGCAAGAAATGTGCCAAATTTGAAGACAATGTACTAAAATGAAAGCATAGTTTAGTGTTCAAAAAACATCAGCAGTCCAGTGCACATGGCTCCCGTCAATGCGGGGTCTGGGGAGGGACAGATGTGCACAGCCTTTATCTTGAATGTGATGTTTATTATTAAACTGTAGCACATGCAATAAGCTAAGAGTTCAAAGAAATATTCCAAAATCCTCGTGACAATTGCAACATAAATTTTTTCAGTAGTTTTATCAGGTTACTTGAATCAAGAAAACAGGTTAAGGCACCAAGTGCTAAAAATTCCACCTTGATCAGTGCTAATTCGAGTTATCTCTCTCATTCAAAACCACAACTATTCTGCTCCTTTAGAAGGACCTAAGATCGGGAGCCAATCCATTAATGAATTGATTCCTCAACAAGGCTGTTGTTAAGAAGCAGCTTGTCCAAAATATAATTCATGTGTCTGCATGAAACTCCTTAAAAATTAATAGTAGATATTAGAAAGTATTAATTATAAACCATGAAAAGAGACTAGTTTCACTAATTTTGTTAGATTGTAAGAGTTGAGTTATTCTGTACTCTATTTTAACTAATCCTAGTAAGTAGCCGTACATATTTCTTATTTCCTACGTAGTGCATCCAAGAACTTGTTTAGGCTGGTTTTAATAACTATGGCCATGTTTAGTTCGCAGTCATGGGCTTCATTCTTTCTATTCTCATTCATTTCTGAAAAGAAATGGGTAAGAATAAATTACATGAGAGCATTTGATTACAAAATTCTTGTCATGGGCTCAATTCATTTTAGAATGAAAAATGAATTCATGGCACAAAAATTGTGGCAACTTGCAGCGCTAAAAATAATGGTGCTCCATATTGCTCATTTTCATTCTTCAAAAAAGCTTTAGTCATTGGTAGGTAGTTGATTGCGAATATATGCAGGCGGTTTTTGAGACTTAGGCCGGCGGTTTCTGACTATCAACACAGAGCTTCATTGAAAATTTAAAATAAAAAATACGATGCACGATTATATGATATGTTTTACTATATTTTATGACTTTCTTAATATATTATCTTTATTAAATATACTATTATCAATTTGATGAAATTGCTAGACATTTTGTACTTCATGTTATTAATTTTAACTTTAATGTTTACAATTTTTAAATTTTATTTCCATTTGGAAATTCCAAGATCTTTTCTTCATTTGCACAACTGCCTACCCAATTCAGCAAGCTAATTTCTTTTTAATTAGTTTTAAATAGGTGCTAATTGCTTCCTTTCTAAATTTTCTTTATTCTCTTTGTGCAATCAAATGTAAAAGTTTTTCTAGTTTCTTATCTTTTATTCTTTTATATTTTGTGCTATTGATGTGGAGCCCACATGGTTGGTTTGTGTGTTATTGGTGAAGATCTTGCATATTTCTACTATATATTTGTTTGTATGTATGCTTATATTATTATTTTGGTTGATGAAAAATGAATGAACATTAAATTTGTAAGCAAATACGTTCAAAATTTATTCTCATTCTTTCCACAAAAGGAATTCATTTTTTTGAAAAAAAAAAAAATCGTTTGGTCGTAGCAACATTTTCTCATTCTACCAATTTCTACCTATTTTTATCCATTCTAAAATTTTATTAATAGAAAGAATGATGAAGAATGAGAGTTGAATCGAAAAGAGGATTGTGTCAGACTGGCAGCAAGCGTAAAACTTTTGCCACACCCTTACCTCAGATTGTTTTTCTAAGCTAATGCTAGGGTGCTCCCTAGAAATTGGTCTTCTTTAACTTGAAGGGCTCAATTTAATAGAGCACAGGATGATGAAACAGGATTCATGCAGCGAACCCAGTTGTTATATTTTTCTAGACACCTGTTTTTGACACCTTAAAGTTCTTGGGCCTCTGGGATCCAAGCTGTCCTTCAAAAGGGGAATCAAGCTCCAGTCCCCTTTACACAAAATTACTATTTTGGCTAATAACTTTTGCCCTAGAGATTACCTTTCATGTCAAAGAAGCCAAGGATGACTTGGGGTGGGTGAAAAGAATTGTGAATCTTCAGCAGTTGAACTGACTTTGACATTAGTGAGCTAACTTCCATTCATATATTTTAGGAGCCCAATGAAATTGTGGATTAGAACTCTGTGAGCTCAATGAAAATTTTCTGGTTTAATCCGTAAGACGCATATTTACATAAAAGAGATGAAGATGACTATGGTTGCGAAAATGGAAACATTGAACCAGGCAATGGAAATGCACCTTGGACTGTGTAAACACTAAACACAGACCTATGTACTATATTCTTCTAATGAGACTCAATGTTTTGAAAACCGATTCGGCACTGGAACTGCTTTGGCCACCGGTTTTTTGTCAGTGGTTCGACCGTTCAATTTGAATGGATGGCCTGTTCCAATTTAAAAAAAAATAAAAAAATAATTAAAATAAAATAAAAAACAGTCAAATACTATTCTTCGGGACAAACGGGTCGACAGTTTGACTGCCCAAGTCAGTGGGTCATGTACCGTTTAAAGGGTGAAACAGAACCAGTTGTGACTAACATACCATTTGATAACAGTTGAACTAGCTAGTTGAATTTTTGTCTTGGTGAATATGCAATTAAGTAGGGGTACAAGCTCCCTAGTCACTGAATGTTTAGCGCGACCACTTAAATTTTAAATATGTCAATCAAGGATCAAAGTATTGATATTGGGTATTATATAGGACAATTGAGATACAAAAACAAATATGGATATGGATACATTTTAGAAACACATGGATATGAGTGAAAAATATAAAAATGCTTGGATATATTAGTGAAATGCATATAAATCATATAAGTACATCAATAACACTAAATCTAAAGTTGAATTATCTATGAATATAGTATGAACACATGAGAAATGAACACTTTAATAGGCTATATGAAGAGAAACATTACAATCAACAATATTGGAACTCTAGGACGTGTACACATCATACAATAATTATCACTCTATTTCAATTTTATAATTATAATTTTCAATTTTTTTTGGAGAAAATTTATTTATTTAGTATTTTTATATAAATAATAACTCTATTTTCAAATAATAAATATGTTTTCATTTTTAACATATAATTATAAAATAAAACATATTAATCATTTAAGGTAGATAAAATAAATTATTTTTATAATTTTCAATTTTTATTAAAATTTTGGGGGAAATTAAACTTAGATTATTTATTTCAGTTTTTTAATTGTCATTTCATTTTTTATTAATTTTGTTGGAAATTTTATTTATTTAGTATTTTCATATAAATAATAGCTCTATTTGGAAAAAAATATTTGTTCATTTTAACATAAAATAAATCATTTAAGCTAGATAAATAATTAATTTTATAATTTTCACTTTTTATTAAAATTTTGGGGAAGATTAATTTCAATTTCTTATTATTTTTGTTGGGGAATTTATTTATTTAGTGTTTTTACATAAATAATATCTCCATTTTTTCATAAATATATTTTCATTTTTGACATATAATTTATATGTACAATAAAATAATCCAAAAGTGGTCAATATACAGTTTTCTCAAACTAGGCATTGTTACATTTTTGTATCGGTGTGTATCCAATTGTATCCACAGATACATCACAATACAACTCAATATGAAGACATATCATGCTGATATAAACAAGTTGTGGGATACATGCCCAGTCCTGGCGTATCCCGTATCCCGTATCCATGGCCATGGATATGGATATGATACACCCCATATCAGGAGTATCATATTTATACATGTCAACATATAAGTTATTTAAATTGAAAAAAATATATGATTAAAATTCCCTGAATATTTAGTGTGATCATTTTGGAAATCCTAATTATTTGCATATTATACATTTTTCTGAATTATTTTCTTTCTATATTTTTCAAAGTATGCAATTCGAAAAGTTTCCTTAAAAAACACCCATATGCATATTATAATGCCTTTTATTCGCAAATGTGCTACCTATGGCCGAAGGTGCATTTGTTGTTGTCTTTCTTCAATAAAAGATAAAGGCTCTTGAAGGTGGGAGGTTAGTCCTCTATTTTTTTTTCTCTCTCTTCTTTTTTTCTTTTCTTTCATTTGCGATAGAGAGTTACCCTGTACTTTCAGATTCCAATACTCTACTTCTCCTACTAACATTTTGTCAGTTCTGAACTTTTATGAGACTGTTTTGCACTCTCTTTTATTGCATCTCCTAAAACCAGAGTTTGAACTTTTATTATTTTCTTTTGTTTTTTTACATCCACTATTGGTGGTTCTAACTAGCTCAAAAAACTCATAACACCACTCTACCTCTTTCAACTCTCCATCTCTCAACAGATTAAAAGAAAAGGAAATAAAAAAAATTAAAATTTTGGTTTTGGAGATACAATGAAGAAGATGACAAAATGGTCTCATAAAATTTCACAACTCCTTGAATGCGAATGGTAGGAGGAAAGTGTTGAAAACTTGGAATCTGAAAAGTACAAGGTAGTCCTCTCTCAAATGAAGGTTCTATGATTAATGTCACAACCTCCAAAGTACACAATAGCTCTCTGTATTTTACCCTTTTCTGTTGGCTTGCATTTATGGTCATTAAACCATACTTCCATCTCTCTCTCTCTTTCTCTCTCTCTCTCCTGCTATGCTTGGCTGGCCATTCATGCAAAAAGGTGCTGGTGCAGCCAACTAAGCCCTAAATAATGGTTAGCTGATCAGTTCCAATTTGCAACAATGTTTTCCTGGCTTGGCCCAAAATGTTTGCCTACATTTAAGGTGGAAAGAAGAGGGCTTTTCAAGAAAAAGGGTGGAACTCCCAATCAGTGGCATTCTTACGGCTACCAAAGTAGGGGCAAGGAAGCAAGACCTGACTCACATTAACTGTTGAACACAGGTTGAACCATCAACCATGTCTGTGGCTCTCTGCTTTTGGAGTCCCCAAACAGCCTTTGTTTTGGAAATCATCCATCATAAAATTAAATTCATGATGCTTCTTTTCCTCAACCCCAAATGGGCACCTTTGTATCTGTTGTTAGAGTAATGAAGGTTGCTTATTGCAGCAAAAGGTAGTATACTGATAATTAGCTTGGAATCCATCATCATCATCCAAGCTTATCTCAAATATATGGAGTCGGCTATCTGGTTAATGTCATTACATCTATTGTTAGCACTTGAATCATTTTTTCTAAAAAACATCATTTCTTACTACTTTGACCCCCAGTTATTTTTTTATTTTGATATCTTCTGAAGGGCTACACAACCAGGGGGGTAACTCATCCCCCAACGATCAACAGGAGACCTTACCAACCAACTGATAGGCACCTTGCTTTGACCCAAAGTTTAAAGTATCAATATGCATCACATCGTATCATATGTATCATATTGGTATTGAAGAAATAACAAATTGAAAAAAAAATAAAAAAAAAGTAAAAAAAGAATATGGACCAATCGATACACATGATACACAAATTTTTGGTGTCTTGTATATGGATGTTTTGTCAAAGGTCTTCTATGGATGACAAAACCATATTAATTTACTTTCTTTCATTTTACCACTTATTGGAGCTACTCCATGATTCCTTCAAATGATCTCACTCTATCCTTTGATCATTTTTAATTTTTCCACTCATCCATCATCTCAGTATATGCATTTCTACCACACTTTTTTTTTGACATGTTTGTTACTTGTTAGCTGCCTTAATTAGTCAATGTACTACCTTTTAGTTTGGAGTTTAGATGTTGATCTTAAAAAGCGTTGAAAGGAGATTTTTTTAGCAGACAAAGCTTGGGTCTTTAATTGGGGAAGCTCAAATCAAACTCAATGATGGCTAATAAAACCTGTTTGTCAAAATAGGAGGTGCCCAAATCACCACCCAAATTGTCTTAGAACATCAGCTTCAAGGTCATCATGAAGGGCAGTCTTGATCATCTCAAAGTCTAGAGGTTTCTTCTTAGTGGCTACTTCTAAGGGTGAGCGTTAAAGAGTCAAGTTGTCAACTCTTCCATTGGATTACCACACAGACACTCTTCAATTCAGAAAGTGGGGTGGGTCAAAGGGCACATGATTTTCCTCAGTCTCAAACTCAAACTCTTCTATTCAAAATTGCAGAAGAAATATGAAATGCAAATGCCCAGCAGGACTCACATGGGAGTTTACAAAGATATGGCCCAGTGAGATGGGATCCGTCGACTTGGAAGGATTCAACTTTCAACAACCTGGAACTGCACTTAACACATCTGATCAAGGACCTGTTCCAAGCAGATGTTAGTGCCATCACTATCCAGTAACCACAGATAGAGCAGCAGGTAGGATAATTAGGTCGGTCAAATGATGCAATGATGAACCCCCTTAGCCTTCACAGAAGGAGCCAAATTGAATGATGAAGGTCAATTTGACTGCACGGAGGTGTACTACAGACTTCATAGGATTATTCTCTCTTCATCACCCAAGATGAAGCAAAGGAAAACAGAAAGCAATCCATCTCCAAGCTTGATAGAAGAAAAAGGCAAGAAAAGATAAAGAGAAACAATGGGAGAAGCATCATTCAACTGCGAAAGAAAGCAACCCATTACTGCAAAAGAAAAAGAGAAAAGGGATGATTAATCATTAAATTATTTAATAAATAATACAGAAGCAGGTTAGGAAAAGGGATGCTAAATGAGTCTTTTTTTACCAGCCCAAGATGAAGGAAAGCATGTATAAAAGAAGGGAAGCCCAATGGAACCATGAATCATATCTGTACAAAAAGAAATTTTCTTCTTTTTCTTCTCCTTGTTTCTTTTCTTTTTTCTTTAGGTTACTGCAAGAAACCTCAAAGTTGAAGGCGCCTCTTTGCATCCTGTCATAATTATGGCATCTAGAAATTGGTAGTGACACAACAGCCGAGAGATAGCACTCCAATAACCCAGACGGGTACTCCTCAATCTGGTTGCTCTATTAACCCCATTAGCAATTCTTTTATGGACAACACTCTGCACTGTTATCTTTTGAGTTTACAAGAAAGACCTACAATTTGAATGGTCAAGAGGCTATTCAACTGGGTTATGTTGCAATCATCAATCCTAGCCATGAAATTTCTCAGATGTATTACTGTCTGATGTCTCAACATTATTTTCCATGTCAATGGAGCCAGAGTTCTCCTTCAAGGATTCAAGTTCCATGCTGGTTGTTTGACTCTTCCTGTTCCTACGGTCCTGCCAAGAGAACGAGTATAGATATCTATGAAATGAGTTTCTTAAATGAGCACACTATAAATTGATAAGAAGAATCAGACAAGTTGAGTCAGCAAAGAGTTTTCAGCACCTCACGGAATGGGTGTTCATCTGTTTCGAGCATTCGAACAACCTGACCCATTTTTGGTCTTTTCTCAGAGTCAGGATCAACACATCTCAGTGCAATCAGAAGGGCACGTTTAAGAGCCCGAGTAGTTGGTCTAACTTCAAGGTTTGGATCCACAACTTCCTCAACTCTCTTAGTACCTACCATCATCTTTAGCCACTCAACAAGATTAACCTACCATGAAGATGGGGTAATTTATCAAATTTTCCTGAACTAAGATACTTGTTTCTTATAATGAGACAAAAAGAAGAAAGATTTCCCACCAATACAACTAGGCTTATTAGCCAACTAGGAGATATTTTGTTTTACCTCATTTTCAGGCCGACCATGGTCCACAGGTTCCCTGCCTGTAACTGTTTCTAGCAGGAGGACACCAAAACTGTATACATCACTCTTCTCATTCAGAAAGCCAGTATTTGCATATTCAGGAGCTACATACCTGTTAATAAACCAGATTATTAAGTTTTGCACCCAAAAAAATTGCATTCATAATTAGAAAATAAGTAGAATGCAGAACAACAGAAGCATGATAAAAAAATATAGATGTCAAAAATGAAAATGTACCCAAATGTTCCCATTACTCTGGTGGTGATGTGACTTGTTCCTGATCCCAAGAGTTTGGCCAAACCAAAATCAGAAACCTTTGCATTAAATTCTTCATCAATCAAGATATTGCTTGACTTTATGTCACGATGAACAACTTTCGGTTCTATTGCCTCATGCAAATAGGAAAGACTGCAGAGCATTTGAAGAAGGAAAAGTCATTTCAGCAAATTGTTCAAAGGTTCAGGGCAAAAACCCAGAGACCCAAAAGCAGTTAGTTCCTCAAACAGTTTAAAGTTGGGAGATGAACTCACGCCTTGGCCGTTCCAAGGATGACTTTCATGCGGGCTTCCCAACTAAGGGAACCCTGTTGACACATAGCTCCATGAAGCCACTGCTCTAAGTTGCCATTGTTCACGTACTCATACACCAGCATCCTATATATTGAGAAACTATTAGTATCATGAGGCAGATAGATTCAAGACAAAGAGAGAGTAATGGCATTGCATAAATCATAACGATAGCAAATGGAAAATCAAGCAGTGGCGTATCCTAGTATATGTAGTTAATCTACCACAAATGCAACTGTGCAAATATTGTCAAAGCAAAGGAAGAACAAAAATAGATTACCAAAAAAAATCCATAAAATGAATTTTACCTGTGAACTCCCTCTACACAATAGCCCAAAAGCCGTACAAGGTTCTTATGTCGAACATGACCTATAGCTTCCACTTCAACTCTAAATTCCTTCTCTGCCTGCCCCCTACAAATCCAGTTCACAGAACAAGCACAAAAAATTGAAACTCAGAACCATTGAAGGGTAAGAAAGCATTACCCAAATAATTTTTTTCTTAAATGGTTGAGAGAATTCAAGTATACTCACAGATTATTGAGAATTCTCTTTACTGCTACCTCAGTTCCATTGATCAGCCGACCCCTATAAACAACACCATACCCACCTTCTCCAAGCACATTCTCTGCCGAGAAACGATTTGTTGCATACTCAAGATCCCTGAGTGTAAACCAGTGACCCCACCCAAGATGTGAAACTTCAGGTAGACCAATTAAAGGAGATGCTGATGTGAGTCCATACAATGAGGACTGCCTGCGAAAATTTCCAGAGCTTCCTTCTTCTCCTGACTGAGAGCTACAGCCTCGCTCCAGCTGATAAATTGAACTGCACTGGCTGAGGTTATCTGCCTCACTTGATTTGCTCCTTCCCAAATGAACAAACATCTTCTCTGAATCCTTGTCACTAGATTTGTCATGCACCGTCAGGTAAACACCTTCACAATGATCATTAAAATTGTTGAGTCCAACTCTATCCACTTTGATTTCCTTTGAGACGGTGGGTATTTGGAAAAGGGAATACTTGTCCAAGGTCCTCCTTGTTTTCCTTCGAGATGTGACCCATAAAGACAAAATAGAAAGGATCAAAACAATGAAAACACCAACACAAATACCAATCAAAACCCATAGCTTCAGACCCAGAAATGATGTCTTTTTAGACAACTCAGCATTTAGAGACTCATTGGATGACATTTCTGGTTCTTGGTAAATACAAGGAGCAATCCTTCCTATTAGCAGCACTTGCAATCTGCCGACTTAATCTCGTGGACTGCAAAATCAGTCCATCCCCACCTGTAAAAACAAAAAATGGCTATAAGAAAATACTCTCGATGTCAAAATGTTAAACATAGACCTAAGCCTCTTAATAAGTGTTCCACATTCAAGACCAAAACCAAGCACATTCATTTGCAATGTTGAAACTCCTTGAAAAGCAAGATAGATGTCGCTTATCCGCATTAAGTGTTGTACTGATGAATTCTTATCTTCCTAGAAACTCCTAAGTTTAAATTCATGAGAAAGCAAGTACAAAGTACCCATTGGGTAAAAAACATTCTGTCATTAACCACCTCAGAAAAGAAAACAAAGAAAGAAATAAAAGAGCATCTGATACGCCCCCCCNCCCTGTCCCCCCTTCAAGAAGTTCAAATGCATTTCTTGGCTGTTAAATTGGAAAATAAGGATCCAAAAACTAAATCCCAACTTGAGATTTCAGCTAGCTTTACCAAATCAAGAAAAGAAGTTCTAATCCATCTAGCCCACCCAAATAACATTCTCACCTAATGTCAATATTCTGTTCTACCCACCAGATGTCATCCCAAATGAAGCACAGAGAAATAGTAATCCACCACAAAACAATTCAAAGAAGAAAATATACCACTCCTGGTGATCCAACCCCCTCTTATCTTCTTCTCTGAAACACCTACAGAAGCAAGAAAATTGCCTTCTTTTCAAGTTTAGAAATAGAGTCTCAGAAGGCATAGATAGGCCAATGTCAACCAGAAATAACACAATCCACAGAAACCCAGAACCCCAGAAATAATATTTGTAGAAGAGTAGTTTAGAAGCTGGGGTTCTGTCCAAATTCCAGAAGTGGGCCAAAGAGAAATGAAAATTGAAAACGAATAAGCATACAACAAGCCCAGACAAAACGCAATATCTACACAATGGATGCCGCAAAGGAAAATTTCCGTTTCTTTCTAGAATTTTAGAGGGCCACAGGCAGCGTTGTTGAATTGGTTGGCGCCTTGGTGGGTTTTCGTCCTTGTGGACGAGAGAGTGACCTGTGATAGCCAGAAATAAAGCTTGGTTTGCAATGGAGGAAACCAAGAGAGAGAGAGAGAGAGAAAAGCAGTAAGAGGAAAGCAAATGAGGTGAACAGGACTGGCATTTATAACTCGGTAGAGAAAATGTCAAAATAGAAAATACAGAAAAACCAAAAAAAAGAAAACTCAGTAACATGAGAGAGAGAGAGAGAGAGAGAGAGAGAAACAACCTCAACCCATGCAGGAGGGAACTCCAAATTTTAGTATTCCAGCAATCCAGCTTGCATGCTGGTTAAGCTTATTGGCCAAACCAGCCTTTGAATCAATGGAAGGTAATGGCCTTCTGTGAAAATTTTTAATAGAAACTTTATGATAAAGCCAGGGTTGTCATAACATCAATGTAGACAAACCAATGGACGGCCCCAATTTACTGCAACAACATGGTAGCTTGCTGCTCGATCAATCAAGCTCACATTTAATATACTACAGGGCACTGTACATGCATCGTCATCACCCATGGATTTGGTATCAGAGAGAATCATGGTGATACATGGTGGATATATGGGTGTTAAATATGTGAATTTCAATCCAAATGTCTCCTCCCTGTGGGACCACTAGATGGTGGGGCCTGACCCTCCATGGCCATGGGTGGGATGTCTTCTTGAATTCTGTCTCAAGACTCAAGTTACGAGAATTGAGATAATGAGATTATTTTCTTACTTCATTTTCTTAGGCAAATTTATTTATTGGGTCTTAATTAGATTTTTTTTTTCTTTTTTCTGAAAAAATTAGAGCTTATCTAGATTTAATTAGCAGGGCAGACATTGACTGGCATACGAAAATTTAAAATTGTAGAGTTATAACGGCTCCAAAGGGCATCTTTGTCAAATTATAAAACTTTGACCAATACTCAGAGACAAACTTCAACTATTAAAGTTGGAGGGGCATTTAGGTTGTCAAATGACTCAAGATTGGAAGAACTTTCTGAAATATAAAGACCTGGGAGTCTTTTAATTATTTAAAAAGCAAGAAAGAATAAAAGGGCACAAGAGAGAGATCTTACTTTATAAACAAATGTACCTTTCTTGGGTGTCATTTTAACTTGAGGCTGGAGATAAAGCTTACAAAGACTGATTAGAAGCATAACTTTGGATTAAAGTATGTCTTAGAGAAACCATCTCTCTCTCTAGATCAAAACTGTCCATTTTATGAGTCCCCGCGTGAAAGAACTCTAATGCTAGAAATTGACTTGAAAGGTTGATCTAGACCATGGTTGCCAATTTGGTGGTGCTTGTCAAAAATCAGACATCCCACAGGAATTAGTTAGACTTTCACTTCAATTTCATTGGATAATTGGACAAAATTATATTTGATTCAGTTTGCATTAAAAGCCCTGGACCAACTCACTAATTTTGCATCAAATACATAGGAACAAGGATCCCAAGTTTCTTACCATGTCATTGACTTTTTCTTTTTCTTTTTCTTTAGTCAGAACAAAGAACCCTAGCTTCAATGGGATGTGTTGTTGATTCCTTCTTGAGGGTTTTGGTTCAATGGGGATACTCTTCACATGAGATGTTGATTTTCCATGTCCAGTTGGAATCCATTTAAAAACCCCACATGCCTATTGGTGTTGGATTGAATCCCTTTTGAGTTTTTGACACCAATCCAAGAGTTCAAAAGTGATAATCCGGAAATGACCCATGAAAGAATCAGGACCTTTGATTTATGCAAAGTTGGGGTTGTGATCCATTGAATGGGCAGGATCTCTCTTGGTTTCAATTTTTGGGACCCAATGGAATGGTGGGGTCTGTCGACCTTCCACAAACACAACATGGGTGGCACGAGGTGAGGACCACAGAGCCATTTCCCCATCTCTCACAGTGATCACATAACATAAATGGCATTTAATAAAAGATCGAAAGCAACTTTTTTTTTTCCAAGTCACGAATCTCTCACTCATCTTCCCTTCTTTTTTCTTTCTTTCTCTGGTGTATTATTAATTAGCCAACACAAGCTGATGGAGGGTATACAATTCTTTGGCCTATCTGAGATGCAATTTATTCTTTTTTAAAATCAAGTTCTTCTTTAATTTAAGCAGGCAATTCAGTCTCCCTATAATCTTCTGCCACGTGGCAAAAAAAATCATTTTTCCTTTATCTCTATTGAAAAATACGTACTCTAGATTTTCAAGGATTAGTGTGCTTTGAAAGCTTGTAAGGCTTTGTGGTTTTAATGGATTGGCATTGCTCTTGTTCTATCATCATCTATGTATGTATTAATTTTCAAAAAGTGTTTTGAGCATTGGGTAATAATTACTTTTAAAAACACTGTAATAGGCCAAAATACTTGTAAGCCCCAAAGTAAAAAGCCTAAGATTGGTGCTTTGAACCCTGAAGCTTATCCAAACACAACCTGAAACTCATGACCTGTAAAATATTGTCTTTTGCCACTATAATTCTCACCAAAATCTCTTCTATAAATCTTTCCCCTTTTACAGCTAAGAACTATCTATCCCCATATCAAATAGCTTGCATTGACATAGGATTCCATATTAATAAAATCACCACTTGAACTGTAATATCATCAGAATTTTCTGTTTTCCATTTATCACTATTTTTTTTAATTTATAAAATTCGAAAAACCTTGTCAGTGTGTGACGTCCACTTGGCACATGCAGGGGTGGGGACCCATCTAAAAGCTCCATGGTAGGCCAAAAACCAACAGCTGTTATAATGATCCTAACATTCTACTCATATACCTTTATATACCTGTCAACACAGAATAATAGAATAGGTCAAATTGTAAGCATCATCAGATGATTCAGATCCCTAAACCATATCCTGCCAAGCATTCATCAAATGGTTGAAATTTTTTTCCTATTATTTTTATGAAGATCTTCCAAATATTATATAATTTAGCTGCAGGGGTTGAGGGCTGAGGTTCTGTAGGTTTTTGAGAGATGTTTTAGTTGGTTTCTCAATGTGCCCTCAACACCCAAGTGAGATGCTCCTTTCCTAGATGCTTGCACGAGGAGAATTCTTCACTTTAGCACATAAAATTAGAATAATTTATATTTTTTTAATTGTCCTCCCACACTCAGCCCATTAGCTAACCCTCATGTTTCATTAATTAATTTAATAATAATAATGATCACCACTATTTAGAATCTCTTTATATTATATATATAAAACAATGCAAATTTCATGAATTCAACTAAGATTCCTGCACAGTTGCAGCCATTCTATAGCAGTTTTATGGAAAATATACAATACATAATGGTCCCAATATGTATACATTTTCCCAACTAAATATCTATTTTATTTTATAAAAAAAGCTAAGGACCCATTACATTTCTCTATATGGCCGTTGTCTTTAATCAAATCGACTACTGTTAGATTAGGGTTTTGAAATTGCCACATCCTCTCATGTGTTCAAGTCTTTATTAAATACTTGGAGTACTAGTCCTTCCCCAAATAGTGATGATTACTATCTGATATAATAAAATTTACAGAGAGGTACACTGCTACCCATTGCAGAATTTTGAAATTACAGCCCCCCATAGTTTATTAGTAGCCCCTCCCCTTATAAACCACATCCTGTCCATGAATTTGGCATCAATCCATGGTTAAGATTCATCCCACCTGTACAGTAGGACTAAGAATTCTAAGCTGAGCTTAACAGTCATTCTCCCTAAAATTTATCTCGGTAAGTAGAGAGCGATGATTAGACTTGTTGATGGGTTGGATCTATCCAATAGAACTGAACCACCGAACCAATCTGTTGGTTCGGGTTCTGTGGTTTGTGTTCCAATTAATACTTGGGGTGGGATCAGTTCTCGTTACTCTGAACCGATTGAATTGTTAATTAAATTTCAAAGACAAACAGTATATTAAAAATACTTGTTTTATCATTTATTGTCATTTTTGTTAAGTTTATTTCTTGAGAGATGAAGTTCCAAGTTGTTATTATCATGAGTAATTATAAATATCAAGTATAATAGAGACTAATCAGGTTTAGGGATGTCAACGGGTCAAGTTCGGCATGCATGGTTTGCCTCAACCTTAACCCAACCCTTCAGTGTCCCAACCCAATCTGACTTAAAAATTGCACAATTTCGGAACCTGACTCAACTCCATAGAGCCTAACCTGATTCAACCCATAGCATTTTAATTGTATTTTTTTTTTAACATGTTTTGAAAATCAAATGACTATTAACTTAAAGTTAGAAATTTGTTTTATAAATTCTAAGGTGTTATTTTTTTCATTTTAAAAAAGAAGAAAATCAAAATCATCATGTAAAGAAATCCTAAACTCTAAGACTACAGAATTAGAAGTCAAAAAGTTAAAAAAATACTTTGTATATATACACGGATATGTCTAGATAGGGTAGAATCAGACAAAACCCGAATCCAAAAGTTAACCCAACCCTATAAAGTCACGTTAAGCCAAATTTACCATTTAACCCAATCCATTGACATCCGTAATCCAGTCAAACTCGATTATCCTTCCGAATAATTGATTTAGTTCTGAATCTATTTTATAGAACTGATTAATAACTGGTTCGAGACATGTCCAAACCCCTAAAATCATACCCGATTCATTGACAATTGATGAACACATTTAGCCCTTATTGTCCATCAAATAGAAGATTCCTAGGCTGTCTAATTATGTTTTCTAAGACAATTAGTCCAACTGCCACACATCTCCATTACCTAAGCATCTCTGGTCGTCCTCAGAGTTATTAGAGGTTACAGATACATATTTTTTTTTAAAATATTTTGTTAAATTACATTTCTTCAATGGAACCTCCATTTGTTTAAAGGAAATGCAGAGTGTGGCCACCAAAAAAGGAGATTCAGTTATTGGTGTCAGTCTTCAAAGGAATGTTTTAAAATATTGTTTTGCAATCCGATGCTGGTGATAAAAATTATTACATTTTCTTGTGCCAATCCACCGTTTTGGTGTTAAATTATTCACAAAATGAGTTTTCTCTTGAAAACCGTGTTCTTTGACTGGGCTGGGCTCATTTAGTTTAACATAAACATAGACTTTGGAGCTTCTCCCTGTGCTATTTCCCTTCATATTAAAGTATTGGATTCTCCATGTAAATTAGCCATCTTTTTGTTTAATCGATTCCTTTATTTAGTGCTTCATTTAGTCCAAGTGGGTGTATTAATTAATGATTATTTACATTTTGATCAATACATAGATCGGTTCAGAGAAAAAAAAATAAAAAAGGAAAAGAGGACGATCATCTCTCTCTCAAACACCCCATCAGGTATTCATATTTGCATCCATCCTATTGCACCATTTTGGTTCGAATAGGTCCTTCATATTTAGGTATTTATTGGGAGGGATGGACTGGATATATAGTTATATATTTGGTGTCTTTTGATAACAGTTGAAGTTGTTGAACCGAATGGCTTATTACATTGTTTTTAGTAGATAAAATAGCTCAATAATAAAATATTCGAGGATATAGTGACCTATCCAAATTCAGCTTTCAGCCATTAAAGAGTTTTGATATTCTTAAAATCTTATTCACTAAAAGATAAAGCAATTAGCTTTTCAGTTCAGCCACTTCAGTTATCATCAAATGCCCTTAAAATCTTATTCTTAAGACCGTCAGTCTACCATTGCATCAAGCAACAATTCAATTCAAACGGTTGTTATGCCCGACTCGAACTAATCGAATGTGATGGCTGTTTGACTGGCTGTGAAATCAATGATGAGGTTCCATGTCAATAATAAATTCATGAACCCCACTGTGAAAAGGTGCAAGACCCATATATTATATTACTGACATATAATCTTATCATTGATTTCACAGCCTGCTGAACAGCCATCCCATTCAACCACAGCTCTGTTATGCCACTCGGGGACTGCTACTCGCCATGCTGTGTGTAACAAGCTATATAATCATTACGCCAATGTTCCATAATATAGGTCTGTCATGCCACACCTGAGCTTTAATTTAATTACAAAAGTATCTATTTCTTAATTTTAGGTTATGGTATTTCAAGTTTTATTTATGACAATAAAACTTAAGGTGTCCATGTTTTGAAAAATTTTATATATACATACATACATACATACATACAATACATACAATACATACATACATACATACATGTTTTGATTTTTCGAGTGGATTTACTTTGACATAATGTTTTTCAAGCCATTAAATTTATATTAGTATGAAAACTTTATTTTTTTTTGGTGTATGAAATCTTTAATTTAGCAATTGAAATATTCAAATACATTAAGGTTTAGTTTGAAACTATTTCATTTAAAATATCAAGAATAAAGAAAGAGTCTATTTAATTATTCTTGTTAACCATAGGGAGAATAAATATTCTCCCAATTGGTGTATCAAGAACAAATATTCATTTAAAATATCAAGAATAAATATTCAAATACATTGGTGTATGAAATCCCAATTAGTATTCATTATAAAAGTCTCTTCTATCTTATTAACCAATAGGAGAATGACTGATCAGCCCAGCTCAGTATTCTTAAATTCTGCAGTGAGCTGCAGAGTACTTTTCCCTTTATTCCAACAAAACATTTTGACTAAAAGTTCAATTACTAAGTACAAATGTATGGGAAAATTTGTGATATTATTAGGTGAATAAGTTTTGGGGAATATGAAATCTGTATTAGAAACAAATGACCTCATATAAAAATGAGTGGTGATCAGTGCTGAGAGTAAAGTGTAATTACATCTTACAACTTTACAAGGGATATTCTTAAAAATGAAATTCTGTACAACCTAAACAGTTAAAGTAGAACAAAGAACAGTTAAATCACATGATGATCATTTAACAGTTACTAGGGATATTCTTAAAAATGAAATTTGTCCTTAACCACATGATATTGACAAATCCCCTTTCATATGGAAAGGCAATTAAGACTCAGTTTGGAAAGAGTACAAATATAAATAGAATGTAAAATCAATTAATGAAAAATGAGATAAAAAAAAGGGTCAGATCCACATGCCCATTCCTTCGTTTCAGATCTCCCATAAATGTCTTTCTCCTTTTCTTGAGTCTCAAGTAAAAGAGAATTCAATTGTACACTCTGAAGTCCCAAAACAATACTAAATATTTCTTAAAAAAATTCTAGATAATGTAAAGGATATAAAATTAAATCCAACCCCCATAGGCCATAGCCATTCCTTGATATCCACTGTAAGTGGGGAAGTGGGGAACATGAAGTGGGTTTTAGAATTTTAAGCTTCTCATGTCTAATTAGTGATGTTAAGTGTCAACAAATGGGATTTGGCATGGGCTTGACTCAACCCTTAACCCTAGTTATATTTACAAATATTTCAATGCTGTCTTGACCCGACCATAACCCGATAGGGTCAAATCGATGTGGGTTTACCATTTGGCATACTGTTTAAAATAGGGGTTAGTTTCATCAAACACATTTTGTAACAAAGGTGAAGCCGGGAAACCATAGACAGTTTTTCTTCTTCCAAGGCCAAAATTGATCATTGTTTATTATACTAATCTTGTATAGGTTTTCCTACCTCTCTTCCTTTTTCTATCTTTTCCTCAAATCAAACATAGCCTAAAAACTCGAAGAAAAACCTCAGAAATGAATACATCACACGTGTGATTAGGTAAGGTATGAAGCTGGATGAGCATATATAGTTAATCAAGATGGTCAACCATGACCATCTGGATGGATAAGTTTGATTGACTTAGTCCCACAATTCCATGTTAGTAGCTAAGGAGACAAGAATCTTGCGTAAATTCCATTGACTCGATAAGTCTGATGGATGTATAACTGAAATACCAACAAAAACAAATCTATTAACATGATTGAAATGGTCCATAACAAGGGATTTTAGTATTTTTTTTCCTCATACCAAGGATGATCCAATAGAATCCATCACAACTGAGGAACTCAAGTGGTGGTCCAGATTCTAGAAAGACACTGCATGCCCGTTGGATGGGCTGATCTGAAAATTCGGTTAAGTTTGGTTCAGCTGTTTTGAATCACTCTGGATGAACTATTAAAAGAGGCTAGAGTGGATAACCCTTCAAATGACTGACAGTCGACGTGGGTTATTCTGATTTTTTACCAAACATAGCTTATACGCTGTCTGTGTGGAGTCCACGTGGATATAAAACATAACTCGTGTCAAGATTTATCCCTTCAAGAGTGTAAGTTATCATTTTCAATATCTATATATAGATGCATTCCACGTGGATATAAGATTGGCAAGCGTCATTCTAATGAGGCCTACGAGGATGATTTTGAACAATCAAGATCTCCTACTCACAGGACACCACGGCTGCACATTGAGAAAAATACATCTCCCCATGACTTTAAAGTGTTTTGTCAAACAGTCCAGACATTTATAAGCCCACGGTTTTTTTTTTTTTTTTTCCTCTGGTTCTATGCTCTCTGTTCCTGCTTCCTACTGAGTTGAGTCCTCTGGTTCTATGCATTTCCTTAGCTTAGTGAACAAGGAGGTAACAGACACATCAATCTATCTAATGCTTCATTCATCCACACATGCCGGAAGCCTGCCTTCTCTGGCTTCATCCACAGTCATCTGAATAGAATGTTTCAATATCCCTACCATTAATTTCCTTCCTTTCTCTACCTTTTTTTTTTTATTATTTTAAACCAAACACAGCCTTATCGAAAGGAACATATATCTCTCATGAAGTGCATCAAACCTATTACTCTTCAAAATAGGTTCTACAACACTCATCCGCAGGAGGTGCAACTTGGGTTGATTTGAATTAGCATTTTACATTGCTTTGGATTTAAGGCTTTGGATGATTGGATCCTTTAGAATTTACAGAGCCCAACCCAAGCCCAACTAAGTTGCATCCCTATTCATCCGTAGCGGTCAAATGGTCTCATTTTGAGAAATGGAATTAACATTAAAGATCCAAATTAGTAAAATGAGAAACAAAAAGAAATCCTTTTAATTGAACATACATTAGGGTTAAAGTGTCATTTTACACTCCCATCTAAGAAAACCAATCTAATATACATGATTACAAAGTACATGGGGTATCTTAGGACATGGTCCTATTATTTAATATATTATAATAATCTATATAATATATGTTTAAAACATACATTATATTTTATCTAAATATAAAATATTATATGTATCGTTTTTAAGCAAAAACATGGTTTGATGATTATAAAAATTTGACATAAATAAAGCTTATGATCAAATAGAATGGTGTTTGTTAAAGGATATTATTACTGTTAAATGTGGAGCCGTGGGGAAACAACACAATTTCTTGTGTCTAAGACCAACGGGTCCAACCTGTTGAGAGAAAGAAGATTTCAGAAGTTGGTGATGAGTGGTTAGAATGCATCCGGCCGACATCCGCGAAATGGTTAAGATGCATCCAACCAATGCTACATATCGAGATGTATACGTCGGCCAAATACCCCTGAAAACTTTGTAGAATGGATTATGCAATGCTTGACTACTGTTCCTTATTGTGTGTTAATCAACGGTAGTCCTAGCAATTGTTTTGTCCCTTGGAGAGGAGAGGTCTCTGTCCCCCTTTCTTTTTCTCATCGTTTTTGAAATCCTATACGTTCTTTTTAAAAGATTAATGTTCAAGGTGAAATATTTAAAATGAGATTAAGATTATTCTTGTCCTACTATTACACACTAATTTATTTATTTTGTTTTTTGCGATTCATACACGTGGGAAGTGGATAGAGATCTTCAACAAATATAAGTTTAAGCCGTGCAAGCAGGTAAATCTCAATAAATTACATTTACAAGGGTAATTTATCAGAAATCCAAGGGATGTTTTTATAATTTTCATATAAAACATCACATATTCTAGCCCGGCCACAAATTTTCCGATCCGGGCCTTTGTGGCCGGGCTAGAATTGATCCTACATTACATGGCTACTTCAAACTCGGACTAGCGTAGTCCTTAGTACCATTCTAATATATCAGCAGTCTGGACGCAATGGCATATGGCCATTTGCGTTACTTGGGGAGTACTCCACATGTCCATTCCACACACAGAGAGAGAGAGAGAGAGGATAGGTAGCAGGTAGTAGATAGTAGTTCTTCCAGGTTACAAGTTCCATCCAGTCCACAACTGGAAGCTGCTCGATGAAAACTGTAATCTGATTCCAGTCTTTCCCAGATCAACCAGAAGAACAAAGCATAGTAGCAGGGGCAAGGAAAGTTATCTCAGGGTCTAAGAAGAATGGAGAGATTGCAGAGGATTTTCTCGGGTGCAGGTGGGATGGGACACCCTCCACCTGATTCTCCCCTCCTCGATTCCTCCGAGCAGGTTTACATCTCCTCGCTTGCCCTCCTCAAGATGCTCAAACACGGTATCAATCCTATAGATCGTTTATCCCCACATTACATATGGAGTTTGAATTTCGTGATTCGTTGGTTTAACTAAGTATGAATGTATAATTAGGGTTCTTTTAGACATACTCGGTGGTGTAAATATTAGAATTTTCTTTGATAGGTGATGATTTTGTAGTACTGTTTCCGTTATGTAAGTTGTTTGTTCTTTTCGTCCGTTGATGTATCATATGGTTTAAAATTGTCGAGGTTAATGGTATGACAGGAAGAGCTGGTGTTCCCATGGAAGTCATGGGATTGATGCTTGGTGAGTTTGTAGATGAGTACACTGTCCGCGTCGTGGACGTTTTTGCTATGCCTCAAAGTGGTACTGGTGTTAGTGTTGAGGCCGTTGATCACGTCTTTCAAACTAACATGCTTGATATGCTCAAGCAGACGGGGAGGTACTTCACTTGGATTTCACCATCCATAGCTTGTGATTATGCTTTTTTTTTTTTTTCTTGGTTTTTATTTTGCTTTTAAATACTGTTACTTTGAAAATTATGTATATAACAGGAAGAACGCTTCTCTTGTTTTTCTTTTTTTTTTTTTTTTGATCAATAACTTCTCTTGTTTTTCTTATTAATGCTTAATGCATATAGCTTAGTGTCTTTTCTTCAAATTGCATATGTTGGGTGTATGAACTGCTGACATCGATAAAAGAGTATAAATTGGCAACTAACAACACTCTCCGGAGCTGCAGCATGAATTCTATCGATTTCCAATTCTGAATTGTATATTATCATTGGATGTTTTCCCAGCCAAGACTGCCAAGTGCACTTGGGAGGTGCTGGTACACTGAACCTGATTATGTTGGAACTAATAGCTGGGTTCAGATTTCTTTGCTTCTTTAAACTCCTTCTCACTCAGTGACATACTTAAATATATTTTGGCCTCTCATATCGATTTTGGTTACAAAGGCCTTTATAAAGTCTAATGACAAAACATGATTCTTTTTATTGATAGTCAAAACAGGACTTATGTAACTGACCTAACATGGTTTGTATAAGGATATGTTGATTTCCCTTGATGTGTATGTTTATGTTTACTATCAAAAAAAAAAAAAAAAAGAAAACTTTATGTTGATCAATTTAGTTGACCTTTGGTTTATTTTCTAGTTAGCTTGTTTCTAGTATTTCATCTGTGCTTGTATTTGTACTTGTTCCTTTCTGCTAGCTTATAGCCAAGGCGGTTCTCTATCTTATGATTAATAAAATCTCCTTAATTTTGTTGCTGATAAAAAATTGCACCTTATCTTGCGCTGAGATCATTTGGCTACTTTTGTATAGTGATCGGACCATACCCTTATAATCATCAAGGAGTTTGTTATGTTCTTTTCTGCTGTACATTGTCTGATGTATTCGTTCCAATTTCTCTATTATTATTATAACTTATCTTTCTCAAAGAAAATCTTTAAATGTGTCAGCTTAATACTTCTCTCCTCACTACATATTACTAGTTACATTTTGTTCTTCTTAGTATTTTATGTTACTAGGTTTCCAGAGAAAGATGAATACTATTGTTATTAAATGAGATGGCAAACTGTCTACATCATTATGGGCTGGCTAAGAGACAACAAGCAATCTTCTTGGCAATACAGGCATGTGATGAGGGAGATCAGGCATCTTTCAACATAGCTGGGTGTCGCTTTTACATGGGTGCAAAGAACAGCCAACAGCTTGGCTGATCCAATGGGAAAACAAGGGGTGAATAGAGCACCATAGAGCACCACGCTTTTGGGGGGAGGGGGACATTCCGTAATGATGTACACACAGAATTGAAAATAGTTGGGATCTGATCTTTAACTAGCACAGCAAGACCTTATGCATTCTGTTGTACAAATCATTCTTTATTCATGTTAACAAAATTTCAAACTGTATAGCAGGAGTTGATTTGGAGGGTGGAATTGTAGAGTGTAGACTTGTTAGCAGCTTGCCTGGAGTGTTCTGTCACTTGTTGGCCAATAACCTATCTAGGTCTTAGGTGCTAACCCTAAGGAAAGCTATTTTTGGAACCCAATTTTAGAAAGGTGTGAAAAGAGGTAGGATCGTTGTGATAAAATCCACGCTAGCTAAGATGCCAATTTACTTTCTTTCTATTTTTAGGATTCCACTGAGGGAAGCAGACAATCTTGAGAAAGCGATGAGGGGTTTCTTATGGGAGTTGGGGGAGGTCGTGTGTGGAAGTAAAGAAGAGAGTGAGTTGGGGATTGGAAGTATGATTAAAAAGAATTTAGCTCTTTGTAGGAAGTGGTTGTGGAGGTTCTCGTTAGAAAGTGAGAGATTGTGGCATGGGATTATAGCTTGTATTCATGGCAGATTGGAAAATGGTTGGGATGCTTGTGTATCTCGTCAGATGACTTTGGCAGTTTGTTTGGGTTGGTAACTTTGTTCTTAAGGACCTTTTTCCACCATTGTGTTCTATTTCCTTGTACAAAAAAAAGGTTATTTTGAAGTTCCTCATTACTTCTTCACATGTTGTGGGTCTCAATTGGGATTTTGGTTTCCCATAGGGGTTAATGGGTGAAGAATCTGTTTCCATGATTGAGCTTTTACAACTTGATAGAGTGTGATTGGAACCTAATAATCTGGACAAAAGGATTTTGATTCCTTATTCTAAAGGTCTCTTTTATTGCACCTGCTTTTCATCTCCCTTTACTAGTCTCCCAATCGTCAGTTCTTTCTCTTTAAGGAAGTTTGGTGCAAGCCAATTCCCCCTAAAGTTACTACTGGAATGTGTTTTTATGGGAAAGTAAACACCTTGGATTTATTGCAAAAGAAGAAACCCTTTCTTTTTATTTCCCCGAATTGGTGCTTTCTTTGTAAAACTAATGGTTAATCTTGTTATCGCTTACTAATATCTTGTCCTTTTTCTGCAGACATTTGGGATTTGTTTTCTCTTTGTTTGGGTGTAGGTGAAACTTGCCAATGGATGTGACTATGCTATTTGATTTATCAACCTTTGCCTAGTCAAAGAGAAGGGAGAGAATAATTTGGAGGTGTATGAGAGCAGTAATGAGTTGGACCTTATGAGAGGAAAGGAATGCAAGAATTTTCCAAGAAAGGGAGAGAAATGCGCAAGAAATCAAGGAATGTGTAATGACTAGGGTTATTCATTGGAAGATTGTGGCAACAAACTATACTAAGGAAAATAGGGCCACCTTGGTTTGGACACCTCCTTTTGAAGATTACGTCAAGCTAAACTTTAATGGAAGTAGCTAAGGTAATCTAGGCCCTTTTGAAATTGGAGGGGTTATGAGAGATAAGGAAGGAAAAGTATTGTCTTTCTTCTTGGGACCAATGGGCGTTGGAGATTCTATAAAGACTAAATTGTTTGCTGCTTTCAAAGGAATTCGGATTGCAAATGGGTTGAACATAGAATGCTTGATTGAAGGTGATTCTAAGGTGGTAGTGTGATGGTTGAAGGAACCAGAGTCAGTAATGTGGTGCTTTAGGGAGGAAATTAAAAAGTTCAAGTGGCTAACAAGAAATATGAACCTAAGAATAGAATGGGTAGGGAGAGTGGCTAATGATGTGATGTCCTAATTCTATTTGTGGGAGAGGCTGCACCTCACACCACTCCAAGGGATATTTGTAATGCTTTTATCTATGATGTTTTTAATAAAATTTTCAATTATCAAAAAAAAAAGAAAAAAAAACTGTCTACATCATTATTAAATGAGATGCCAAAGTTATATTTTTTTAGATAAGTAAATGGCAAAAATTTTATTAAATGAAAGGGAATTACAGATCAGGGTGATGAGACAGCACCCGAAAACAAAGAAAAACAAAAGTGCTTACTACCAAATTAGATAACATCTCTCATGGGTTTGGGATAAATGGCTTCAGTTCTCCTTGGTTGATGTTCTACTACAGGTTCTTTTACTTGTCTATAGAGATCTTCCTCACTCTCAGTTATATGCTTCAATGTCTATGAATTACAAAGTCAGATTGGACCACGCAATCAAAGATCTTTTCTTTTGGTTCGCAGATCTAAGAAGTATATCTTCTTCTACATTTACTTTTTCCTGCCAAATGGAATGAAAGATGCAAGAACTGTACTGATTAGGGAACCCGCTTTCTATTTTGACTTTTTAGAAATAATTCCCTTCATCTGAGATCCATGACTCAAGTATTATGCCAGATCATTTTTTTCCTCTCTTTTTAAGGAATCTCAAATCTGACAAGAAAAACTACAAGAAATCTTAAGACATTCTGAACCAAGGTAGTAACTTAATGGCATAATTGATAGCTTATCAATAGCTGATTTGGCAAGCAAGTCAGCCATGGCATTGAGCTCTCATCCATCTAGCCTGGATATATCCATGGATTTTCTTATATCACTAAGGTAATGCACCAGCCCCCATGGGCACCATTTGATTGCATTATTGGAATCACCTTCAATTATCAAGGAGGAGATTTAGAGTTGTCTAGCTTACAAGCTCCCATAAGAAGAATCATATTTGATCAGTAAAGAAGGATAATTTTATTAAAATGAAAAAAAGATTATAGCCAGCAGGAGAACACAAAACACAACAATCGAAAGGAATTACAGAACTGCCCAGAATAGATCTTGTCTGTACACTCCTTGTTTTGCTAGTGAGTCAACCATCCCATTTGCAGTCCTTCTAATCCAAGTGAAAGTGGCATTGAGCTCCCTGGCTAAACTTTCAATCTCTTGCAAGGAATGTCTATAAATCCAGGGAATGTTACCTCTGAAACTGGACCAAGAAATCACCAGTTTTTAATCTCCTTCAACTCCAAATTTTTAAAATCTGCTTGTTTGGCAAGTTTTAATCCCTGCAAAAGAGCATGAAGCTCAACCTTTATGGAGTCATCTGCCCCTATAGGCCCTGAATACATAGCCAGAACTTTGTTTGTTGAGTCTCTGAACACACCCCATATACCTGCCAATCCCGGATTCCCTATGGAACTGCCATCAAAGTTCAACTTTAACTTATTTGCAACAGAGGGTTTCCATTCCATCACCATCTTTTCTTTCTTCTTAGTTGAACATGCCATTTCTTTCCAAGCCCGCAGGATATCAGCCACAGAGAAGCTTTGGAACAGCTTGAGTGTTTTTATCCAATGAGCAGCTTTTATCTTTACAGCTTCTACCAACTCTTCCTTTGGTCTGCATTGGCCATTGAATATTCTTGCATTCCTTTCCTCCCAAATTGTCCATGCCACAGCTGCCCTCGCTGATTTCCACATTGTTCTTCCTTTCTTTGTTGGTTGCCTTAGGAAGTTTGGGCTGAAGAGGCTCACTACATCCTGTGGGGAGCTCCACCTGGAACCAAATAGAGAGCAAACAGATTCCAAACAAAAAGCACATAAGGACAGTTGATTAGTAAGTGAGAGAGGGATTCACCATTCGCAAAACAAAGAAAGCACACATGAGGGGAGAGGCACAAATGAGGTCTCCTCCTTTGAAGCATATCACAGGTGTTCACCTTTCCGAGGAACATCTCCCAAAAAGTTTGAACTTTGGGTGGAATGGGCTTACTCCAAATCTCTTTCACTGGGATATCCTCTACCCCCCCCCCCCCAAAAGAATGCACAAGGGAGTTAAAGAATGCAGCATAGGAAAAAGAGCCATCGGAAGAAGTGGACCAGACTCTAGTGTCCTCCAAAGATTGGACTAGAAAAGCTGAATTGAGGTTATCAAAAAGGTTTAATAAGCTTTCATATTCACAATCCCTTAGACCTCTCCTAAACCCAAAGTCCCAACTCAAGGTGATGAAACTTGAGATAGGTCTCTTCTTATAGTCAGAAATCAAGTAAAGATCGGGGAAAAGAGAACAAAAAGGAGAGTCACCCCACCAAAGGTCTTCCCAGAACAGAACCCTGGACCCACAACCCACATATACTTGGGTATATGTCATACTTGAATATGATTGTTTTTTCTTGCAATTTGGTAATGGCAGCTAGCTTGTGCTTGTTATCAGCAGTGGTAGTTCCATCTGATCCTGAGTATGGATTATTTGAGGCACAAACCTGCTATTATTAACTGTTGCTATTATTAAATGGGCCTAATAAATATGTTCAGGGTGCTGTGAAATCAAGTATGGATTATTTAAGGCACAAAACCTGTTGTTATTAACTGTTGCTATTATGAAATGGGCCTAATAAATATGTTCAGGGTGCTGTGAAATACTCTATTTCCACTAGTAGCAAAGAATATTGGAACAATTAGGGATTTAGGTTAAAGGGAATTCCTCAGTTCTTGAGAAACATGGGGGACCATCTTTGAGTTTTTGAGTGGTGAGAATCTGATTGTTGGATACTGGTAAAAAGAATAGCTTTAACTTTTGTTATTATGGGCTTGTATGTGCTTTTTCTGTTCTTACTTCATATGTTTTTCTTATTTCTGATTGTCCTTGGAAGCATGGAACTTTAGGAAGACAATCTGGCTTTGTTTGAATCTACATAAGCCAAAAGACCTGGGAGGTGAGATAGGATACATCAAACAAGTATCCAATAGAGCAAATAGATTGATTTGTGGGAGATGCGGTTACTCTCTTTGGTGGAGTGGAACTGACTTGGTAGTTTATAAAAGAGCTTCTTTATTGGATTAATTTTTCCTAGGAAGCTTTTGTTGCAAATGCATCGAACTTTGAAAAATGCATAAATTGTCGTTTGTACGTAACCATGGTTTGGCAGTTTTAGTTATTGACAATCTTTTCCTTATTGGAGCTGTTCCATTAATTATCATGTAATTCCACCAATTTCTCTGTAATTTTTATGTCTCTAATTTGAAGACTCATACATTTATGATTTACCAGATTAAATGATCTTTTGGGTATATGCCTTCTTAATTCTTATCATTGCATAGTACTGTGATTTTGATCCTAAAACATGTCTTAATTTGTGCTTGGAAGACAAACAAGAGCAGTGGTTTTATATTAGGTCCTTCTGGACATGCATATTTCTGCATTCTGCCTTTTCTTATTTTTGCTTTCATAAGCATCTCTGTGATTAATTCCCCATCCCCCTTTCTCTCTTTTCTGTTAAATTTTTTTTTTTCATTGCAGACCAGAAATGGTGGTTGGTTGGTACCATTCACATCCTGGCTTTGGCTGCTGGCTTTCTGGGGTTGATATAAATACACAACAGGTAGTTTTGTTGCTTAAATAATTTCTTTTTATTATGTCACTTATACTAAAAACCATAAATGCAGTTTATAGGTTGTATGTATTCTGAAATGGCATTGGATGTGGTGATTTTGGGCTATTATTACATGTTAAATATTGTCATCAATAATAAAAAGTAATATCATATCTATTATATGTTGCACATAATAAGGTATCCAAGATTAGAAAGGAGGCGTTACAGCACTATGGTTTTCAGATCTAATATTTGTTCGCTTACTAGCCAGTCTTTCTCAATTTTTGAATGGCCCTGTGGGAATGGATTGAAGATACATGGTTTCATGCCTTTATTCAGTTCCTAGAGTTACATTACATTTTATGTTAAGATTTTAATGTCGATTGATTCCAGTGGTGTTCTCATTTCATTTATGTATCGCAGAGTTTTGAGGCTCTGAATCAAAGGGCTGTTGCTGTGGTGGTGGATCCAATTCAGAGTGTCAAAGGGAAGGTGGTTATTGATGCCTTCCGCTTGATCAACCCACAGACAATGATGCTTGGCCAAGAGCCACGCCAAACAACTTCCAACCTTGGACATCTGAACAAGCCATCTATCCAGGTAAGGGCATGCAATTGTGCCCCTATTAAGATATTATTGATCTATACACCAACCAGTTTTCACAATATGACTGTTTTTCTTTTATGATCAATTACAGGCGTTGATCCATGGGTTGAACCGGCATTACTACTCGATTGCCATTAACTACAGGAAGAATGAACTTGAGGAGAAGATGTTACTAAACCTACACAAAAAGAAGTGGACAGATGGCTTGACACTACAGCGGTTTGATATCCATTCAAAGACCAACGAGCAAATTGTCCAGGTAAAGGAAGTTGAATTTTTTGAGGTGGCATTTTTTCTCCGCTGCAATATTTTTGAATTCTTCTATGTAGCATGTGTTTTTTACTTGAAAAACTAGTTGAGCTCTTGTGGCTGATAACTCTCTTATTCTACTTCTCTCTCAAGCTGACTTCCTATTCTGTTTCTAGTGTGAAATTAACCAACATAATTTTGGAAACTTCTATACTTAACTATATATAGCTCAGTACTGAAATAAGTTTTATGTTGGTGAAATATCAGGAGATGCTAAGTTTGGCCATAAAATACAACAAGGCAGTCCAGGAAGAAGATGAATTGCCTCCTGAAAAGCTTGCTATCGCAAATGTAGGCAGGCAGGATGCGAAGAAGCATTTGGAAGAGCACGTATCCAATTTGATGTCATCAAACATAATTCAGACTCTAGGGACCATGCTTGACACAGTGGTATTTTGAGGGGAAATACTCTTGATTCCACAAGGTGGTAGATCCTGTTGACAACATCCACCAAGAGAAAACTTGAAGATTCAAAATCCATGTAACTATGGCAAGTAATCGGAGCAGAGTAATGGTGAATTTGTTGTCTTTCAACAATTCAACCTAAAGACCAAGGATCATATTTCTTATTTGTATTTTTCATACCAAAAAATTATGGGTTATAGTGATTAGGGGAATTTAATGTGAGAAAGTCAATTAGACAAATTTGAATTTGAATAACTAATGCTTGAATAGTTGTCGATACATCCACAGTCTACCATGTAAGTATTGAATGGTACTCCTGTAACGCTGTTGCTGGTTTGTCTTTCTCTTGATTGATGGAGTTTGGTTGCTGTCAATGTTCAAAATTTTGTCATGCATTGGGCGTATTGTATTGTATCGGCGATTGGCCAATTAATAGGTGTTTGGGGTTTTCGATATTTAGGGGTAGGCAAATTTAAAATTAACCCCTTGTGAGATTTTGAAAAAAAAAAAAAAAAACTAAAAAAAGGGAGTGTGTGATCAATTCCCCCGATACGCATATTCATTCGTATTGAGGTATGTTGATACTTTGAAGTTTGAACCTTTATTGTCTTTTCTCGTGGTGTTTGCCGAATTTTCTATTCACCGTCTCCTACCTTTCGAACACTGACCAAGAGCTTTTTGTTTCCAAACACCACTTCCATTAACGGTTGACCTTTAGAACTTAACTATTCCATCTCCTTTCCAAATTGCTAATAAGAATTACTCACCTAAGTTATTGTTTATCATTTTCCTTGTTTGAGTGCATACTCTTATCAACTAAACTTCGCAAGCAAAAAAGAAAATGAATCAAGCAAGAGAATCCAATGTTCGTCTTCTTCCTTTAACAACAGTGAATAGAGAATCAAATCAACTTGCCATCCTTCCAACGTTCTTTCTTCTTCTAAGTGTAGATCCATCATATAGAAACATCAAAGATACCATAAGAAGTGATCTAGGAGCATCCACAATCAAATAGATAGCCCCATTTTAGGGTGCATCTTCACTTAAATATATATATATATATATATATTACAGAATAGATACGCTCATCGTGCAGGAAAAGGAATCTACTCGTGTGAATAGATTAACAGTCTCACTAGGCGAACAAAGATTATATGTTATTCGAAAATGGCATAGAAATCCCTCTATACAAATACAACTTTGTTACTTTTGATAGTATTGTAGAATATATTGGCAAAAATGTTTTATAGGAATGTTTCATTTTGCTCTTATCATAGATAAATGTATTATGATATATGCTTTACCTTTTTTCTAACTTTTTTTTTTATCTATTATAGATGTTGGAGCAATTATTTACATGAACAACACTCCCTACTATATCCAAATTTAAAAAAAAAAATTATTATTATATCAACAATAAGTTTATGTAACATGCTCATGCATAATGTTTAATATGAAATTTGTGACATTCACTAGGACAAATTTTTCTATTCAAAAACTTTCAAAACTAAGGTTCAAGAACCCATGAATTGAGTAGGAAAATAACAAAATCACATGAGAGAAAACTAGATTTTCTCTTCAAGGTCAGTTTTGGGATTTGAACTAAATCAAATTAGATTTAAAACTACAAGAAAGGTTAGAATTTTACTTGATAAAAATGCCCTCACAAGTGCAAGAGCAGATGTGGTGTTCACACCTAAGAAATCAATCTCCTTTCTCTCGATTCAATCCAACTAAAAATGGTGCAACCTTTGATATTAAATGACTCGATCTCCTTAAAGAACAACTATGTTTGGTCATCCAAATCACCTCTATCAATGAAGAATTCTTATAGAAGAACTTGAAAAATCCCTTCTTAAATGTGGTTCAAAGTGATGAAGAAAGGAGGACAAAATGGATGAACGTGTAACATATTCCAACCTCTAATGGGTATTGATGAGGGGCATTTTGGTCACCCCGCACAACTACCGATATGTGGACACTATTGGCAACACAGTGTCCAACTCAAAAAGGCAGCTCGACAAACCAATACGTGGCAATCGACATCAAGTGTGTGATCGAGATGGGGTGAGCTTGGCCTGTCGACAACACCAGCTCACCCAAAACTGATCCGCGTGCCACACCCGCACGAACACCATTACCGCGATTATAGGAACAGCTCACCGAACCATACGCCACAAGACCTGTGGGCGACTTGTAACCGCCACGCGAATCTAGCAACTGACAGTCCAGCATGCCCTAAACCGCGGAAGCAGCTCGGTAGAAGACTCAGAGACGTTGATTGATGGCAACTGAACCTCATATAGCTATAAAAAGACCTCAGGATCCCTCTGAAAAGTATGCGCACAGAAACTCTTAAACTCTCTCACATATCCTCACTAAAATCTCCTTACTGACTTAAGCATCGGAGTGTCCTCCTAGGTAAAACCTACCCAGGCACTTTAATTCTTCCCTTTTTACAGTTCTTTCCAGCTCGGACCTATAGTTTCCAGCTCGACAGTACAGCTCGGCATTGGCAGATTAGAACTTGGTTTGGGCCCAGTCATTGACACGAGGAAGAGAGCAAATAGCGCATCATCAATTGGTGTCGTCTATGGGAAACACAACGAAAAACTAGCATTCCCTTCTTTCATTTCTTCCTTTCTTTTATTCTTCTCTAAGAAACCCTTCAATGGCATCTTCCGGCAACCCTTCTGCCAACAATATCAATGGCTAGATTCCTACTATTATGATTGGCCAAATAGACGTTCTGTTACCACCAGCTGTAGCACAAGGCAACATGAATGTACCTCCCCCAATAGCTAACCCTGCGGCACCTCCCACAATAGTCGATGTGCAACAGTTCAATGACCTAGCACAGTGTGTTCAGACCATGACCGAGCAAATTAGGTCATGGGAGAGCAGATTCGTCTTCATTACTGGACAGCAACAACAACATCAACACCAACTGTAGCAACAACAACAACAACAACAATATCAACAGCAGTGGCATCCTACAACGCCCAATCAGCTCGTGTCACGAGATAGCCAGCAGTTACCGCGTAATAGCTAGCAACAACCATTTAACAGCCAGCAAGTGCCAGCCAACAATTAGCAGGTCCCATATCACAACCAGGAGGTTCCGAGGAGTAGCCAGCGATTGCCTCCTCAGAACAATGGCCCGAATAATAAAGACCCACCTCGCCCACGGGTACGTAGTCAGATTCAGGTCCCAGACAGAGTAGACCCAACAACCCAGAATGAGCAGGCCCCATAAAGAGACAAGCTGAGGTTCCTACTAGGACCGATGCCGCTAGTTCCACCGAATGCACCAGGAGGAAGAGCAAGAAGTGCACACACCGTGCAGGAAGAAAGGTGCAGCTCGCCCACGCAAGTGGCGATGCCCAACATGGGGAGAACAATGTAGTGACCAGTAGGATAGTCTCCCTCTCAGAACCACCTAGCCTAACATGTGAAACCCCACTAGCACCTAAAATTCTTAAAGCACCGTGTCCAAAGAACTTTTGAGCCCCAACTTTAGAATCCTACGGGAGGAAGACAGACCCAGTGGAGCATGCAAACAACTTTCAGGCTTTCATGCTCCTCCATGGGGCAAACGACACCTGCATGTGTATCACATTCCCCACGACACTGAAGAAAGAAGCTTGGCTTTGGTATTCCAGACTGACACCAGGATTAATAAAAAATTGGGATCAATTCGCCAAACTCTTCATCAATCAATTCGCTACTAGTAAGAGACATTCCAAATCAGTGACCTGCTTGTTCAACGTTGTCCAGAAGTCAAATGAGACGCTCAGAAAATACATTCAAAGGTTCAACATGAAGCATCTACAGGTCCATGACCTGGATCCCGTTGTGCAGCTCATAGCAATGAAGAAAGGCGTGAGGAATCGCAAGATGAAATGGGAGCTCGAACTACACCCTCCAGCCACCATGGAAAAATTTCTTGATGTAGCCCACCGCTTCATCAAAGCAGAGGAAGCAGTAGGGATAGAGTCTGACATAGCAGGAAAGAGAAATCGTATTGAAGAAGAGGCGAGTACATGTAGAACCAAGTGAATGAGCAAGTTATAGAAGATAAGCAGATCGCCAAGGAGAAGGCACAACAGCTCGCCACACTGCAAGAGTAGGTCACTAGTCAGAAGATCAGGCCGATGGTCAACGATGCCACCAACATACACTAGAGTGTTTACCCCATTGAATGCTAAGAGGAAGGAGACCTTGATGCAAATCCAATCCAATGATTACGTGAAATGGCCACCAAAGATGAGGGGGATCCTATTACTCAAAACCCAAATAAGTATTGCCATTTTCACAAAGATGTTGGACACGATACTGAGCATTGTTGGAACTTAAAGAACGAAATTGAGAACCTCATCAAAAGAGACTACATGAGGCGCTTCATCAAATATGAACGGCAACCCGAAGTAGGAACCAACAGGGAGGCACCTCAGAACAGCAAACAGCAGGAGTCGACTCCCCAAAACCAGCAATTACAAGAATGGTAGGCCCAAGGGACCATAAAGACCATAAATGTAATTACCGGAGGCTCAATAATAGTAGGTTGCACCATGTTAGTGGGAAAGAATGCGGTAAGAGAACTAGAGCAAGAAGACAGCCAGCCATGCAAGCGCCCCCAAAAGGAGGAGGTTATTTATTTTACAAAGGATGACATGCATGGGGTCCAGTACCCCCATGACGACACCCTAGTCGTAAAGCTACTAATAAATGACTTTAGAGTGAAGAGGATTCTAGTGGATTCAGACAACTCGGCAAACATTTTGTTCGTAGAAGCTTTCAAGAGAATGGAACTTAGGCCGACCTGCATCCTGCCAACATACCACTAGTGGGATTCGGCAGTGAGATAGTTTGCCCGATTGGCAGAGTAAGGGTGCCAATTGAGGCGGGATCACTGCCCCACACAGTGCGCTTTGAACATGAATTTCTGGTGGTTGCTGCCTCATCACCTTATAACGCAATTCTGGGAATATCGATCTTACATGCAATGTAAGTTGTGGTCTCAACGTACCACCTTGCACTAAAATTCCCGACGGACACAGGTATAGGAGTGCTACAAGGAGACCAACTAGAATCTTGAAAATGCTATGTAGCTTCGCTGAAGGCCAAGGGCAAGATGACAGTTGATATTGACCTGGAAGCACCACCAGAGAACATAGAAGAAAGAGCTCTCCAACTAAAGAAACCATTGCAGTCCAAGTCTCCGAACTAAACCTGAGAAAACGCTCCAGATTGAAGCTCGCCTAAAAGAACCCCTGCAATCTGAACTGGTAAGCTTCTTGTTAAATAATTTAGATATTTTCTCTTGGTCAGCTGCTGAAATGCTTGGTATAAACTTAATGTTGACCTTACAGTTAGACCCGTCCGAAAGAGGAAGAGAAACCTCGCCCCAAAAAGGTGACACATAGTGGACGAAGAGGTGGGGAAGCTACTAGCAGCAGACTTCATTAAGGAAGTCCAATACCCGAGCTGGATAGCAAATCTAGTCCTAATAAAGAAGGTAAACGACAAGTGGCGGATGTGCATAGACTTTACAGACTTGAACCGAGCTTGCCCAAAGGACAACTTCCCCCTACCTAGCATAGATCGCCTGGTGGATGCGACCTCGGGATTTGAGCTACTCAGTTTCATGGATGCCTACTCAAGCTACAACAAGATCCTACTGGATCCAGAAGACAAAGAGAAGACAACTTTTATCACTAAAACAGGCTTGTACTACTACAAGGTCATGCCTTTTGGTTTAAAAAATGCTAGGGCAACCTTCCAGCACTTAGTCAATTCTGTTTTTTCTGATTTAATTGGTAGTAAGGTGGAGTCTTATGTAGATGACATGGTTGTAAAAACACTTTATTCAAAGAATTTGATTTCTGATTTAAATCTTGTGTTTAACATTTTGAGGAAACATAATTTAAAATTAAACCCAAACAAGTGCGCTTTTAGTGTGACCTCAGGTAAGTTCCTGGGTTACATCGTTAGCCAACGTGGTATAGAAGCCAATCCCGAAAAAATCCAAGCTATCCTAGACATGAGACCACACAGCTTGGTTAAGGAGACCCAAAGACTAACTGGACAAATAGCAGCTTTGAACCTGTTCATCTCTAAATCGGTTGGGAAGTGTCTTTCCTTCTTCAAAGCTATAAAGAAAAACCAAGCCTTCGAATGGACTAAGGGATGCTAGTTCGCCTTTGACGAGCTAAAACAGTACCTCAGCTCTCCACCTTTACAGACCGGGCCAAAGATTGAAGACAAGCTTAAACTTTACCTCTCCACGAGCGACGAGGTATTTAGCTCAGTCCTTATAAGAGAAGTAGACAAAGTGCAACGACCAGTGTACTACGTAAGTAAGGTCCTCCATGCCGTTGAAACAAGGTACTCCAACATAGAAAAGCTCGCCTTCGCATTGGTGCTAGCTGCTCGAAAGCTAGGACCCTATTTCCAGGCCCACACCTTTGTGATACTAACCGATCAACCTCTAAAACAAGTTCTTCAGAAACCTGAGGTCTCGGGGAGGCTTACCAAATGGGTAGTCGAGCTCAATGACTACGATATCTGGTATGAACTACGCACAGCGATAAAAATACATGTTTTGCTCGACTTTATTACCAAGTGTACCTTCCGTTCGCCATTGCCCGAACTAATAGAGCTGGAAGCAGAAGCCACATCCATCGCGACACCTCCCCCAGCTCGCGAGATAGCAGGCTGGGACGAGGAGCCCTAGATACTTCATGTGGATGGCTTATCCAACCAAGGCGGAAGTGGAGCTGGGTTAATGCTATACGGACTTAGCAATATAAAGTTGGAGTACACGCTCCAATTCCAATTCTGAGCTTCGAATAATGAGGGCGAATACGAGGCACTACTAGTAGGCTTGGCATTGGCAAAAAAAGTGGGATCTAAACACATAATTGTCTGTAGCAACTTGCAGCTCATCGTGAACCAGGTAAATGGGGTCTATGAAGCCCGAGAACCCTCCATGGCAGCATACCTGGCCAAAGTAAGAGAACTCCTTCCCAATTTTGACTCTTGGTACCTCCAATCTGAGATCGAAAAACACAGAGGCTGATGCCCTTTCTAGACTAGTAAGCACGATTGACTCGACGAAGCGAACTATCTACATCGAAGAATTACCTCGCCCTTCAATAAAAAGAGGGGGTGAGGAGGTTGCCAACATAACCGACGTGGAGCCATGCTGGGTCGACCCAATCTACAATTACCGGAAACATGGAACGCTACTAACAAAAAAGAACGCGGCTCGCCGAATAGAACGACAAGCAGCTTGCTATGTGATAGTAGGCGAGCTGCTCTACAAGAGATCCTTCGCACTACCTTATCTACGATGGCTAAGGTGAGCTGAAGCGAGCCAAATTCTACAAGAGATCCACGAAGGCCTCTGCGGAGGACACATAAGGGTAGATCCCTCACTCAGAAAGCCTTACAACAAGGATACTACTGGGCCACCATGAAAATAGATGCAACCGAGTTGGTCCAACGATGTAATAAGTGTCAACGACACGCGAACATCCTACATCAGCCCGCCACCGACCTGAGATACTTGACCAGCCCATGGCCATTCGTGCAATGGGGCATAGACTTGTTGGGACCCTTTCCACCAGCTAAAGGATAGAAGAAATTCCTGGTGGTAGTAGTGGATTACTTCACCAAAAGGGTAGAAGCTGAGCTTCTAGTCATAATAACAACTCGTAATGTCCATAATTTTTTCTGGCCGAGTATAGCTTGCAAGTTTGGCCTACCTAGAGTACTAATCTCAAACAACGAGAAGTCGTTTGAAGACGTTAAATTTCATAATTGGTGCGCTCAAATGGGGATAAGAAAAAACTTCACCTTAGTGGCACACCCTCAAGCTAATAGACAAGCTGAAGTCACCAATAGAGCTATTCTACGAGGACTCAAAGCTCGACTTTCTCGAGCTAAGGGTTTGTGGGTGGATGAGCTATCCAGCATGCTATGGGCATATAGGACCACTGTCAAAACAGTAACAGGTGAGATGCCACTCAAATTAACTTATGGAACCGAAGTTGTAATACCAACTGAGATAGAGATTCCAACTCTGCGATCTAAAGTATATGTTGAAGACTCAAATGAGGAAGAGCTGTGAGCTAACCTCGACTTGATAGAAGAAGCTAGAGACCTTGCCTACATTTAGACAGCAGCATACCAATAGCGTGTAGCTCGGTACTATAAATCTCGAGTCAGAAAATGCAACTTCAGAGTTGGCGACTTCGTGCTCAGAAAGGTTATGGTACTCGAAACTAGTATAGGGAAGCTCAGCCCGAATTGGGAAGGCCCCTATAGAGTTTCTAAAACCATAGATGGGAACACATACGAGCTCAAGAAGCTTGAAGTAAGGCAGTACCTCAAGCATGGAGCATGGACAACTTGTGTCGGTACTTTGTTTAAGTAGTGTTTCAAGCAGCTTTCCAACCGACAACCTGTTCAGCAGTGATAAATCAACAGTCACACGGTGAGCTCTCCAAAGCCAACTGATAGCCCGGTTAGCGGTAAGAAAGAAAAGCAAAAGTATCACCGTAACAAAAGGTAGCTGAACCACATTGATCAAGCAAGCATAAAGTACTAGAAGAAACAACTATTTCCATTAGCAAGAAGGGGAAGAGGGCAAAAATGGCCTTACAAGAAGCAAACCAAGTGGCCGCTTAAAAAAAAAAAGAGAGAGAGAAAAAGAGACAAAGGGAAAGTTTGAATAGCTTCGGACAATGCGGGACACGCAGGCCCCAGAAATCTTACAGGAGCATGAAGCTCCCGGAATAGTAGAGAAAACCACCAACACCACCATGGAACTGCCGACCGAGCTGGAGAGCAGACTACTCGTCACCACCGATATCATCCCGAGCCTCCTCGTCGCCTTCTCCCTCGACCCCCTCTTCGCCATCCTCCTCCTCCTCTTTTGGGGTCAAAGGCTCCTCGTCCACCCACATGATGAGCTCGCACGGGACCTTCCGTGCAGTGACAGAGCTGACGTCGAGATCAAGAAACTGGGACTTGAGATAGCGGCGACATAGCTTGAACCCTCTCTTCATTGAGGGGATACCATTTAGCACCCGCTACTTTCCGTACTCAGGAGACTCCAAGTAAGAAGCAATGGCCTCCTCCTAGCTCACTCAACTCTAGAACACACCTTCTAGGCACACTTCAAGTTCAACTCGGTCAGTTCACGCTGCAGGTTGAGGTTCGCATTATACAAGCGCTAGCGCTCCACACGCTCTTCCTCCGAATCTAGCCCGAGTTTCTACACCTCAACTTTGAGCAAACCAACACTAGCCTGCACTAGAGTGAGCACGGTCCAGCAAGGCCTAACCATAGGAGTTCTCCTGTGAAACCAAAGACAAAGTAAGGCACCTTGCGGAAAGAAACTAAGAAACCTTACGAAGGAAAAGATGACAAAACCTGAATAATGCACTAGGTCATCTGAGCCCCAGCTTTCGCAAGATCCATCTCGCCAATTCGACGCACATCCTCGGGAAGAAGTATGTCCCTGCCAATCCGGGGAGCTACTCGGGTATCACTCGACCGATCTATCACTTTCATGTCTAGAATGAAAGGAATGAAAGGGGGGATGTCAGATACATAAGGACTTGCCTTCCATGCCCCCTCGGTGAGCTGGGGATCCGAAGGGCCCTGCTCAGTGCTCATCGGGTCTCCCTTCCCCTCCAGGTCGACGATGGGAGGAGTCCCAAATGAAGAAACTCTCCTCCTGGGCAGCCTGCAATTAGCTCGGTGCTTCTTACGAGAAGACCTTAGCTCCTTCTCAGCAAACATCATAGAAGCCAAGCTCGCCATGCCTATAGAAACAGAAACATTAGTTGCCAAGCTAGAAAAAAGAAGAAATGAGTAGATGTGCGACCTGACAACCAACCCACCTATATGGCTCAGGCATGCCTACACAAGCATTGGCTTGGCTTGAAACTCCTCAATTCTAACGCATTCCTAGGAAACTTGTTGAACAACGACCTATAGCTCGACATCCTTGCACTCATCACCAACTTCCTGAGGATTACTGTACCAGGCAATGTTGACATCCCAACCGCCTTCCTTCTCAAGAAAAAAGAATCTCTGCCTCCAGCCTCTAACTTTGTTGGGAAAGTTAAAAATCTTCTTCCCGCTACGGAAGCGAAGGTAGAAGCAGAATGGGCCAAAAACTCTTTTCATTTGCACCAAAGCCGAGAAGGCCTCGAGACTTAAAGGGAAGCCACGGTGGTGGCACAAGCTGATTAGCCCAACTAGCATCCTAACCCCATTAGGGGCGAGCTGACCCAGTGACACCCTATAACGCCTCAACACAACGAGGATAAATGGATGGAGGGGGAAAAGGAGGCCAGCCACCAAAGACTCCTCATAAACACACAACCCCTCTCTATCGTGGCCCCAAGGATAATGGCTAGAAGCAGGCACAATCCATTGATACTCATCAGGAATCTCATATTTATGGCACAACTCAACTATCTCTTCCCTGGACAGCTGGGTCCGCCCATATGAACCTATCATGGTCTCTACCTCATCCCTTTTATCCACCAAAAAATGACTCAAAAGCATCTTCACCGGAGGAACTAGACTCCTCTTCTGACCTACGGCCGGATACCCTATTGTCGGCTAAGTTATGAGACATGACAAAAAGATAGAAGGAATACTCACCAGAAAATGCAAAAATGACTTGTAATGATAGCAATCAAACTCGAGAGAAGAAGGAACTATAGCTTGCCGACAAAAAATAGAGCTCGCCTCAATAGACCAGCACCGGAAACTCACTTGCAGATCAGTCTCCTCTCTCTAGAAAAATCCAAAAACAGTGATAGAGTGGAGACCTCGAGGGCCCCCGTATTTATAGCTCGCGGATGGAGAAATCAACAATCCAGATGGAGAGCCATAGCTGGCAGAAGTGCGCTGCTAGGAATCCAGCAGTGCCAGTGCATGACAGCTTGGCGACAGTAGGAATTCGGCATGCGTGCTTCACCCATTAATGCGCCCATTTAAAAAATTCAAAAGAGGCGTGCAAGCCTTCAAAATTCGAAAAGCCTGCCACCCCGCACACGTGGAATCGTGCCATTAGCACAAGAACTATCTAGAAAGAGTGTTCTAGACCAAACCTGAATCGGGTGAACTAAACCACCAGCCAAAGCGAGCAAGCCCAAAATGCCCCAAAAGGTCCTACTCTCTTTGCCTATTGGATAGCGGCTGAAGAGTGGGGGGCAATTGATGAGGGGCATTTTGGTTACACCGTGCAACTTCCAACATGTGGATGTTGTTGGCAACACAACATCCAACTCAGCAAAAGGCAGCCCGACAAACCAACACGTGGAAACTAACATCAGGTGTGTGGCTAAGCTGGGGCGAGCTCGACCTGCTAACAACACCAGCTCACCCAAAACCATTCCGCGTGCCGCACCCGCACGAACCCCGTTACTGTGACTATAGGAACAGCTCGCCGAACCATACGCCACAAGACCCGTGGACGACCTATAACCACCACGCGGATCTAGCAACTAACAGTCTAGCATGCCCCAAACTGCGGAAAAAGCTCTGCAGAAGACTAATGGCAATTGAACCTCAAATATCTATAAAAAGACCCCAGAATCACTCTGAAAGGTATGCACACAAAAGCTCTTAAACTCTCTCACATATCCTTTCTAAAATCTCCTTACTGGCTTAAGCATCGGAGTGTCCTCCTAGGTAAAACCTACCCAATCACTCTAACTCTTCCCTTTTTATAGTCCTTTCCAACTCAGACCTACAGTTTCTAGCTTAGTAATACAGCTTGACATTGCCAGATCAAAACTTGGTTTAGGCTCAGTCATTGACACGAGGGAACAAGAATATAGCGCATCATCAAGTATTTATAGACTTGTAGTAAGTTATAAATAAACCTTGAAAAAGTCAATCGAACTAGGAATTTGCTTGGTTAAGATAGACCATTAATTTAGTCTTAGTTTGACTAGTTTAGGCTAGTCAAGTGTCTAATCAAACTAGAAGACATGCAACTTTGTTTTGAACCACTTCTAATAGGTCTCTAGTTTCTCAAAAGATAAGAGAGAAGACATTCATGTATGGCATGGGTCCTACATGCCAATTGGTTCAAACCGTCATTGAACCTATTAACCCATACTAAGTGGGTTGGGACCATAGGTTGAATTCACTCTAATTAAAGAGTGGATCACTTATTAAGTTATGGGCCTAAACATTTCAGCCGATTAGTACTTAACATTAATCACTTATGCCTTAAACACCCTATGAGCCCATGTCTAATGGTCCAAATCCAATTATATGTCCATTGTTAGATAGTGTATGCCCTTAGCTCCAATCAGATTAATGTACCATTTACATTTATTGTAAATGAATAATAGTACATAATTGATTTATGTTATATTTGGTGTGTTTTTGTGTAATACCCTTAAACTGGATACTTATGAGACTCGTGTTAGTTTATAATGTTCACAGCCGTTGGATAGACCTGGGGAGGTTTATCCTGGCAAGGCTGACACTAATGTGTTGCTAAGTCGGTTGGGGTGGCTTGTCTCAACTGCCAGGGTAAAACCCGAAGCACATGTACTGTGGGTTTTCTTAAAACTCTGAACTTGACCAGTTTCCAATTGTGCTCTGGACCTTGGAGATAGATGGGCAAAACTGGAAAGTTACACTTAACCCCTAGACTCAATTATGGTACTGCACTAGGTGTTGGATTGGGTTGTCTTTGACATGCCAATCAGTGAGATCCTTAGTAGGGGTCAAAACCTGGATATGTTGGGGCAAACTGAGAATTCACCTAAGTGGGTGATCATAGTGATAGAATCAGCCCCTTTTTCGGACAAAGTGAATGATCGGGGACAACAGTCTCTTTGATGAAAACCTAAACTGCCGGTAGTGGATTTTAAACAGTCTCTTTGATGAAATTTGTAAGAATCATTCCATTCTTACAACCGAAAATTTTGCAAGAGAGGAATCGTTCCATTTTATCATGGACATCATCAAATTCGTCTACAATGTAATGTTCATCAGTTTTCATCAGAGTATGCGGAAATTTACTTTCTTCAAGAAGAGAGTTGAGAGGTGTTCGTGCTTGACCGTTGGACTAAAACCATTCCAAAAGACTTGTCTAGCAAATGCCCCTATAAATCATTTGTCGACTACAAGATTAAGTTCACAACAAGAGCAATGAGTGGAAGAAGATGAAGTTGACGACTTTCCTACTTGTAGTACTTACTATGCATCTAAGCTACCTTCGTCTCTTTTGAGGTGAGAGCTCTTGGTTGGTGGATTTTCTACTTATGAGGATGTTTTTGTGGTTGTATATTTTTTCTACTTATGTGGTTTTGGTTTCATATTTTTTTGGTTTTGGGTTGCACATCAACCACCTCTTCAACAAAGCATTTGTTCCTCACGAACGTAGGGGAACAACTGTCGCCATTATGAACCTATTAAGCCATGTCACCATTCCCAACCCAACTACCTAAAAATATTCATAGAATCTCTCTTTTAAGATATCACCTCTAAGTCATTAGGAACGTATCATGTTATTCCCGTCTCAAATCAATTCCTAAAATCTCTCCCCCAATCTATATCCACTCTCTCTCGCTTAAAGTATTCATATTAATTAATAAATTAGTTAGATGTGGTTAATATTTAATTGAACCCATATTCAATGAGTATTAAATAGTGTTATTACCAAAAGTTAATTAACACAGTTAGTAAATTACAAAAATTAATAAATACTATTATAAATTAACTCATCATGACTTTTTAAATATTTTGGGTAAATGCTGTTATATCCATGTTAATTAAAAACATTTATAAAAATTGAAAACTCTTTAACTAATTTCTATAAAATTGAGAATTATATTTAATAATTATCTAAAAACATAAAATTTTAGTTATTGTTATTATTATAGTTAATAACTAAATGCAGATGGGGGAATAAAATATTATGATGTTGGAAAATGAAATTATTAATTAATTTATATTGGAAAATAAAAGATAAATTAGTGTAATTTTGTTAGTAAACTACTTAATAAAAATAAATATTTAATAACAATTTAAAATAATTTTCAATAAATCTCCATAATTACACACATGTAATAAATTTTTCAAAAATTTTCATAAAACCACATTTTCGTAAAATAACATTTTGGAAATTAAAAGATATAATATTGTACTTTTGGAAAATTTTTGAAATTTTATTTAAAATGTATTAAATAATTATTGAAAATTATAGGAATATTTTAGAAATTTTAGAAAAATTTATTACATTTGATAGATTTTGGAAAACTATTGAAAAGTTATGTAATTTTCATTATAAATTATTTGAAAAATATAAAATAGAAATGAGTATGGGAAAGGGAAAACTGAAAATTGAACCAATAATTACACAAATTTTTAAGATAAATTAGTATAATATTGGAAAAAAGAAATTATTGATTAGTCTATATTCGAAAATATTAGATAAATTGGTGGAATTCTGAAAGTGAACCATAAAATAAATTATTTAATAACAATTTAAAAATAAATTTAAATAAATTTTCAAAATTACACAACTATAATAAATTTTCCAAAATTTTCATAAATTACATTTTTGAAAATTAAAGACACTTTAGTGTACTTTTAGAAATTTACCATATGGTTGATGCTCAATATATCCTTTTGATCATTTTGTCATCAAATTGAATATTGGGTTGATAGGGAGTGGGTGCCTTGCCTTGGACCTACCCAACATTAGGGACAGGTGGGGAAAATTTGAGGAATTTCCATCCTTGATGAGGAGTGGGTGCCTTGCCCTAAACTCGCCCAATATTGAGGATGGGGCTGGAAATTCGAGGATTCCCCATCCCTAACAAGGAGTGGTTGCCTAGCCTTGAACATGCTTACCACTAGGGACAAGGCAAGGACAAGGGTGGGGTGCTCCGCCCTATTGCCATTCCTATATAATTGTTAATTATTAGTGAAATTAATAAAAATGTTAGCTTTTGTAATTATTTTTATTTGTTTAAAGTCAATCAATATTTCATTTAAAAATAATGAAAATAATAACAATTATTAAAATTACTATAAATGATTAACAAAATTAAATTTAGTAAAAAATATTTGCTCATATTAAATTAACAATAATTATTTTATTATTAAAATTTTAAATATTAACAATAAATTTGAATAGTTTTAGTTAATTGTTATAAAATTTTGGTTATTAATTTATAAATTAATCAATAGTAAATAAAATTATTCAATCTTTCAGATTTTCTCGTGCATCACACATGTCCCTGCTAGTTATATAATATAAAATATGTACTATGGGTGTTATATTATAATATATATTTATAAAATATAAATATATCGTAATATAATGTATCTATATATAAATAAATAATATATATGGAAATATATGTAGGCTGGGCCAGATTTGAAGTATTGGGCCCAAAGCCCAGCCTAAAATTTTGTGGACCTAACATGGGACCGGCTGTGAACATTAACCTAGGAGCTTCCGGGGCGAGCTGGGCTAAAATTGGTCACTCTGGATCTACTATCCACAAATTGTTCCCACTTCCCTACCCACAAAATAATCAAATTCCTACCTGAATTTGGATGAACATTGTTTTCAGTATTTTAACTACCATACCTTTTCAGTATCGAAATGAAAAATATGGAATGGCAGCAATGGCCAGAAAGTGAATGGTCATGTGATAAGCCATGCATACTTCCATGGGAAATGCATAAAGTGTTCGGGATTTTTCAATGTAAACAAGTTATCTATGGAGCAAATTGAGGGCCCATAGTAACCCAATTTCTAACTATTGGATCAAGATAAGAGATACCAATCCAACAACTGATGAATAGGTCCCAAATCGCCTTCCAAAGTACTCCTCTGTTCGGAAAAGAAACCCCTATCAGCGGTTTATGCATTCTTTAACAGAAAATTTTGATAGGATATTGATGTAATCGTTTCTGGTCACGTACCAATTTTTTTTTTTTTGTGATGTATCAATTTTTGGCTAAGTACTTCGTCATTTGACTTGCTTCCAGGTGGCTTGTGGTGAGCTACTTGGTGACGAGCTCCCTGGTGGTGAGCTACCTGGTGACGAGCTCCCTGGTGGTGAGCTACCTGGTGACGAGCTCCCTGGTGGTGAGCTACCTGATGACGAGCTCCCTGGTGGTGAGCTACCTGGTGACGAGCTCCCTAGTGGTGAGCTACTT
>NW_010729077.1:1432102-1455770 GCF_000365185.1 Nelumbo nucifera | reverse complement strand
AAATTTCAGAAGAGAAGAAGCACACAAAGAGATTTTGGAAAAGAGAGAGGGTTGGTCTTGACATCAACCAACCCACTCTTAATATTTATATATGTTGACTAATTGTAAAAGGGCTGAATTGCCCTTATTGCTTACATGGCAAATAAACTAATAATAAAGCTGAAATAACAAACTGAAATAACTACCAGCACTGACATAACTAACAGAAATATGCTGCCATACGAACATAGTGGGGTCCACATCAGTGTTCTCTATAGGAACCATCTCTCTTCCTTTTGGCCTCACCCTGACTAATGTCTTACATGTTCCAAAATTCCCCATTAATTTGTTCTCTGTTAGTAGTATCACTAATTCTTTAAACTGCTCAATAACCTTTTTCCCTTCTCATTGTGTACTCCGGGATTTGGCCTCAGGGAAGATGATTGGTAGAGGACTTATGGTGGATGGACTCTACATGCTGGAGAATAAGGCTGGTCTTACAATCACAGAGTCTAAGAGTCAGTCTAGTACAAGTCAGGTTTATTTATAGCATAGTCGTTTCGGTCATTTGTCCTTTGAGTCTTTAAAATTGGTGTTTCCAGAGTTGTTTAAGTCAATGTCAATGTCACAGTTTACATGTCAAACTTGTCAATTGAGTAAGCATTGTAGAACTCATTTTTCTTCAAAGAATAATAAATCTGAATTTCCTTTCCATATTATTCATTCTGATGTTTGGGGCCCTGTTATTTTACCGTTCGAGAGTGGCTACAAATATTTTATTACCTTCATTGATGATTATTCCAGATACACATGGATATATCCTATGTGAACCAGGGATGAAGTTCCCAAAATTATCCAAGATTTCCACCGAATGATCTTCACCCAATTTCAAATTGAGATCCAAATTTTCCAATCCGATAACGCAAAAGAATATTTTCATAATGATCTCACAGAATTCTTTGCTTCGCATGGATCACTTCACCGTAGCTCCTGTGCCCGAACACCACAACAAAATGGTGTTGCTGAAAGAAAGAACTGACACCTTCTTGAAGTAGCTAGGGGTTTACTCATACATATGAATGTCCCAAAACGTTTTTGGCTTGAGGCGGTCCTTTGTGCTACTTATCTCATTAACCGTATGCCCTCTCACTAGTTAGAGTGCAAAGCCCCACATCAGCTTCTTTTTCCCAAAGCTCCTCTTCTGTCTATTCCTCCTCGTGTGTTTGGTTGTCTTTGCTTTGTTCAAAATCTGGCTCCCACCCGTGGAAAATTGGATCCCCATGCTATTCCTTGCATCTTCTTGGGGTACTCCCTCACTCGAAAGGGGTACCGATGTTTTGATCCCGTCTCCCAGAGATATTATGTTTCTATTGGATGTCTCTTTCTTTGAGAGTGAGCCTTTCTTCCCTATTTCTCCTTAGGGGGGAGTGTAGAAATGAGGAGAAACTAGTTTAGTTGCCCCCCTATTCCTGATCCTCCTCCCTTTCATGTTTTCTTTCGACGTCACAAAGGCCAGCCAAGTTCAAGCGTTGTAGAGCATTCAGAAGCTATACCACCAATACCATCAAACTCTTCGGGGGTGGATCCTTTCCAACTAGGTACCTTGGTTCCCATTGATGTTCCTGACCCTATTGCCATTGATACCTTTATTGTCGATGACCTTAACCTTCCTATTGCTCATCGGAAAGGTGTTAGGTCTTGCACCACTAAACACCCCATGTCCCACTTTGTTTCCTATGAGAACATTTCACCGTCCTTTCGGGCCTTTCTCTCTGCCATTGACAATGCTCCTATTCCTAAGAATTTGGCAAAAGCTCTTTTGATACCTGAATGGACAGATGCTATGAAGGAAGAGATTAATGCTTCACATAAGAATGGTACATGGGAACTTGTAGATCTTCCTGAGGGGAAAGAACTAGTTGGGTGTAAATGGGTTTTCACAGTAAAACATAAGGTTGATGGCACAGTGGAGCGGTATAAAGCTCGTCTAGTAGCAAAGGGGTTTACACAAGTGTATGGAGTGGATTATGCAKAAACTTTTGCACCCGTTGCTAAGATGAACTCCATTAGAGTTCTTTTCTCCTTATCTACTAATCTTGACTGGGAACTTCATCAACTTGATATCAAGAATACATTCTTGAATGGTGACCTTGAAGAGGAAGTATACATGGTGCAACCTCCTGGTTTCTGAGCTCAAGGTAAGGAATAGAAAGTTTGCAGGTTAAAAAAATCATTATATGGCCTAAAACAATCACCGAGAGCCTGATTCAGTAGATTCCATGTAGCAGTTCAGCAAAAAGGATACAAGCAGTGTCAATCTGATCACACCACTGTTTGTGAAAAGAGGGGAAGGAAAGGTTGCAGCACTAATAGTATATGTTGATGATATAGTTATCACTGGTGATTGGAATGATGAAATTCAAAAGTTGAAGAGTTTCCTTGCTACCCAGTTTGAAGTGAAGGATCTAGGTCCTCTAAGGTACTTTCGTGGGATTGAAGTGGCCCGCTCAAAAAAGGGTATCCTCATTTCCCAAAGAAAGTATGTCCTAGATCTAATCTAGGATACAGGAAAATTGGGAGTGAGGCCCGTTGATTCCCCTATTGATCCTAACCACAAGTTAGGAGACTGTCAAGGTGAACCCATCAAAGATGTGAAACAGTTTCAGAGACTTGTAGGAAGACTGCTAGTTCTTAGCCAGTTCATGCATGCCCCTAAGACTACCCACCTTGAAGCAGCAAAAAGAGTTCTCAGATATCTTAAGAAGTTCCTAGGTGTAGGCTTGTTGTTTCAAAAGCACGGGCATTTGAAAGTTGAAGTGTATACCGATGCTGATTGGGCAGGATCTTTGAATGACCGGAAGTCAACAAGTGGCTATTGTACCTTTATAGGAGGGAACCTAGTTACCTAGAGAAGCAAAAAGCAAAATGTGGTAGCTAGGTCTAGTGCTGAAGCTGAATATCGGGAAATGTCTCATGGAGTGGCAGAAATCATGTGGTTAAAGAATTTGTTGAGTGAGTTGGGCTTTCCAGTTGATGGACCTATGACTCTTTATTGTAATAACAAAGCAGCCATAAACATCGCTGGTAATCCTGTGATGCATGATAGAACTAAGCATATCGAAGTTGACAAACATTTCATTAGAGAAAAGGTTGTCACAGGGGAAGTGTGTACTCCCTATGTCAGTTCTGAAGACCAACTTGCAGGCATCTTCACAAAGGGGTTACATCACTTGCGACGTTATGATTTATGTGACAAGTTGGGCATGGTTGATATCTATGTCCCAACTTGAGGGGGAGTGTTGAAATGCTATGTTTTTGTATGTTTAGTACCACAGGGGTRCTTTAGTCCTTTCAGCATGTTTTATTTTAAGTTGTGTCGCCCTAGTATAAATAACAACAAAGCTGGCGCCGCCAGCAGCTTTCTGAGACTCCAAACTTTTGTCTCTCTTCTCTCTTCTCTCTTCTCTCTCTCTCTCTCTCTCTCTCTCTCTCTCTCTCTCTCTTCCTTCTCCTCTGGATAACAGTTTACATATCCAAATATATCATTCAAAGTTTGAGATTTGGTGTTTTCCTCATTCCTTCTAGTATTATCTACAAACTATGCGATTAGAGCTTTATTGGCAAGCTGGAACTATTTTCTTTTCTTTACTAATTATTATCTTACTTGTGTTTCTGATACATGCAAAGATACCAAATTCTTGGTGTTGGTGTATGTGGTCACGGATATAGGGAATGGGATGACTTTCCATTTCCTAAAATCCCATACCATGCTTTCTTGTCTAGTAATCAACTCAATATTTCCATTTAACCATTAAGAAACTCACAACCTACTTAACAACTTATCCACTAAAAAGACACAGCAAGAAGTCATTCATTTCATCCACTTAAGTTGTTAACTTGGTATCCGTACAGTATCCAGTGTCATATTGGATTAGTATCATGTTTGACACTGGTACACTAGGTATGTACATGTATCTAGGTATCATTCCTTATAATCTACTTATGGTCTTAGGGGTCATTGGATAATGGCTGGAGTGCTAAAATTTGAATGGCTTATTTCTTTGCCTTTTAGTGAATAAAATATTTAGGGTTTTAGTAATCAACTCAATATTCCTTTCAGCCCTTAAGGAGCTCACAACCTACTTAATAACTTATCCACTAAAAGACAAAGCAATAAGTCATTCATTTCAGCCACTTAAGCTGTTATTGAATTGCTCTTTGTATGATCATCTGGATAACTCTTTATACATATTAACTCTTAATGTTTAAGTTATTCAACATCCTAGTATTTTGGGCTTGTGTCTTAAACTTGGTATCCATGTCTTTGTCCCCACTCCTTGGAATGTCTGTTTATTTTTTTTCTTGAACTGTTCTAAATTGTTTTTTAGTTCATTTTGAGTCTGGAAAAGTTTAAACATTTTCCTGTCATTCATTCTTATCTGTGTGTATTTACTGAAATATGCTCCACCAAATGTCTTCCTTTGCCTCTTTCCAATGTGTTTGATTTGTTTAAGGAGAAACTTTTTGGTGTTAATTTTAACTTCCACAGTAGATGCTAATCTATCTATTCATTGTTTCAAAGGTTGGTGGCTTGGGGGATGTTGTGACTGGTCTAAGTAAAGCACTACAGAAGAAAGGACACCTTGTGGAGATTGTATTGCCCAAATATGATTGCATGCAATATGAGCGTATTGGTGATTTAAGGGTATGCTAATTATCTGCTGAGGTGAAAAAGTTTCATTGAAGCTCTTTATATGGTTTGCACTGACATAATATATATAAAGATGAGAATATGAAAATGTTTATGTGGACAAATTTTTCATGCAGGTGCTGGATGTGATAGTGGAATCATATTTTGATGGCCAACTATTTAAAAATAAAGTCTGGGTTGGAACAATTGAAGGTTGAGATCCATTTTTTTTTTTTTTTAGGATCCATTTATTTCAAAGTAGAAGTGGCAATTTTTTTTTTCAGTTGAAATATTTCATCTGTATTTTCACCCTTTTTGTAGAAAAGTCATTGCTTTCCAATCCTTTTACATTAGAAAGAATGAACTCTAATAGGATGACATGATGGAGCATACTCACTTGAATTGTGACAATGCAGGCCTTCCTGTCTATTTTATTGAACCTCATCATCCAGATAAATTTTTCTGGAGAGGACAATTTTATGGGGAACGTGATGATTTCAAGCGTTTCTCATTTTTTAGCCGTGCAGCACTTGAGTTGATTCTCCAAGCGGACAAGAAACCAGATATCATCCATTGCCATGACTGGCAGACAGCTTTTATTGTAGGGACAACATATTTCAGATCTTAGTTCCAGGCTTTTATTCTTTACTTGAACATATTTATTTTTCCAGTCATCTAAAGTATCAGCAATTTTTGCATTTTCAGGCACCACTCTATTGGGATCTATATGTACACAAAGGCCTTAATTCAGCTCGAATATGCTTCACATGCCACAATTTTGAGTATCAAGGGACTGCACATGCTTCAGACTTGGCATCCTGTGGCCTTGATGTTCATTTAAATAGACCAGATAGGATGCAAGATAACTCAGCTCATGACAAAGTTAATCCTGTTAAGGTAACTGAATCAATGGTTCACCAATAACCAAGTTCAACTGATTTCTTAACTTCTCCCCATCCATGTTCATCTAGGGTGCAGTTGTATTCTCAAACATTGTGACAACAGTGTCACCCACATATGCTCAAGAAGTGCGGACAGCAGAGGTATAGATGATGCCTTGTAGAATTTAAATTTATTATTATTTATTGAATGCTTTCTTTGTTTGTTGAATGTTTTCTCTGTAACAACAAGATGGATTAACTGATGTTATTGGAACTATGGATTGAGGAACAGTGGGCTTAATTGATACTATTGGGGCTGTGGGAAGGCCCAATCCATTGCTTATCCCTAGGGAATCCATTATTAAAGAGAAGCAGTTTTTTTGTTTACTCCTGAACCAACTAGGACATTTTTTGTTAGTAGAATGTGAAAATAGAATAGGTTCAAGTCTAAGATCAGCCACTTTGTGTGGGAAAAAAAATGCTAAAGGTTAGATCTGTATACAGTGTACTCCTCCCATGAAGCAGTAGAGAAGACCAAACCTTATATAAGGAGACAACAGAGAGAAGTAATTGATCAAAAAATAAAAAAGGAAACACCAAAGAGAAAGGTACAAAAATGAAGCCCTATAACAGTAAGAAACCCAAGGGTTTAACTGTCAGTTGCATTTCATATTCAAAGGAGGAGACAATCTGAGATTCTAATGGTCTATCTATCCTAAAGGATCAGATCCCGAGAATAACTTATTCCAATCAACTGTGCCTGATTAGAACCCATATAAAAAAGTATTCATCCTGAGGGGCTAAGGACATTGCTTCTCCAATATGATGTCTCAAATGACAAGGTCATCTATCCTCAGGAGGTTACACTTGTACATATATTTCTGTTCATATTTAATAAAATTTGTTATTTATCAAAAAAAAAAAAGAAAAAAGGAAATGTCATCTAGCAAGTTGGGCATCCATCCTATGACCTCCCGAGAGTCCCTTATCTTCAATTTCTAAAATCTAATAGAGAAGAGGGTTGGCTCTGGAGTCCCCTTCCTGAGTGGGCCCCAAGTAAAAGAAGGTGATATGTGATTTGATATCTGAAAGTAGGAATTGGAATTAAGTTTCACCATTTGTGCATGCAATGAAAAACTAGCCCTGTTTGACATCCTCTAACAATTATATCATTGATACACCTAGCCATTACCCAACGATCTATTTGGGTTATCATTACCTGTTCATGGTTGAATTGTCATTTTATTAGAAATTGATGTCCAGACAGAACATGTGGATTTCTTTCACTGGCAAGCCTGGTTAGTAATGGGGTTATAAGTTATCCTTGAATGATTTAATGCAGGTGGTCATTTTTGCAATCATTTTCATGCATCCGTTTAATTATACATAGAAGAGAAATTAATTCTTTGCTCCTAGCATAAAGGCCTGATCCTTTATTCCTGTTCTCTGACCAAATTGTATTGTTTTTACAGGGAGGAAAGGGTCTCCATACAACGCTAAGTTCTCACTCCAGAAAGTTTGTTGGAATTCTTAATGGGATTGATACCGATGCTTGGAATCCAGCAACTGATGCTTTTATCAAAGTCCAGTATAATGCCGATGATCTTCAAGGGAAAGTAGAAAATAAAGAAGCTATAAGGAAGCACCTGGGACTCTCTAGTGAAAACTCCAGGCAGCCATTGGTAATTTTCTATCCTCATTCATGAGCATCTCAAGAATAACCTGATGAACTACAATGTGGCAATCTAGCAGCACAGTAATGGTATCTCTTCAAAACTTATTTCATAAGGGAAAAAAAAATCAAAAGTGGACATAAAGTGATTTAAAAGTATAAACTAAATCTCATAATGACCATACAGTAAAATAATGGCTTCTATCATACTATGATTGGCTTTTAATATTGACACGGAAAATCATTTGTGAATGAACACATTTCAGTCTGTCCTCCCAACACATTTCAGTTTGAAATTCCTTAAAATCAGAGATCTTGGCACTAATTTAAAGATTAAAACGTGTTGTATCAACTAGCTGCACGAAAATACTTGTTAAAAGGGGAGCTTCTACCATGGTTCACAATTTTTATATCAACGGACATTTCATTATATAGAGATGCGAAACTTTTGGGATATTTCACTAATTTCTCTAAGATATTAGGAATATCTAAAAAATCAGGGAAATTTTCTAAAAAAATATGGAATTAGTTAATAAACCTTCAATGAATTGTTAGAAGTAGTTGCACGTTTAAGATTCAAAAAACCATATTAAACAACCATATAAATCAAAAAATTAAGTGAATTAAATAGGTATCATTCACTTTGTCTCCTTTTTAGTTTTTTATCCATCTTGTCTTTATTACATATGTCATTTACTTGCCATTTTAACTTTTGTCTTTTTTTTTGTTACTGTACTTTGATAAGATTGAGAATCCTGTTAGCGTGCATTGTTTCTTTTCTTTTGAATTATAGTGACTTAGCAAGAGATTATATCAAAACAGTAAGCCAATCATCAAAAAACTGATTCATCATTGGTTATTTTAAGAAAATATTTAAAAAAATTATGATGATTTTAATGAAATATTGAAAATTTTTTAATAATATTCTAAAACTTTAAACCTTAAATGTATAGTCTATCAAAGAATTCTGAAATTATGACACATTGGAAACACTAGGGAACCTTTTTCTTGTAAATCCTTATACAAGGCTTTGAACCCCTCTCCCCAAAACCTCATTCCATTTCCTTCCAAAGCAATGTGGGAAGGCCCCTCTGCCCCTAAAGGATTTTTGTTGGGAAAGCATCCTCAACACTGGTGAGATGCTTCACAGAAGGAGACTAAACTGGTGAGATGTTAGAAGCATCCATCATTTAACGTTTGCAGCAAAGGTTTGGATTCACATATTTCATTTATTTGGCTGTTCTTGGGTTGCTTCATACATCTGCCTCCACATACAAAAAGAGGAAAACTAATGTGGCAGTGTATCAGAGCAGCCAACATTTGGGGCGTACAGAATGAAAGGAATGAGAGTTTTTAATGGAAAAAAAAAAGTAGGAATTGAACATCCTTATAGGGAATCTATCTTTAAAGATTGTGTCGGCTAATTGCAAGAGAAGAGTTCAAAGTAATACCAATGGACACCATTCATAGGGAATCCTTATAGGGATGCTAGCAAGCTATGTGCCATGAAGACAAACCTGCTTTGATGTAGAGAGGCCAGAAAATGCAAAGTGGTAAACAGAAACTCTCAAATTAGATGGTCTAGGTAATCTGGGTAGTCTCAAATTGAAGGAGCAATCAGAAATCATGAAGGCAAATTGAAGCTTAGTTACTTTGGACTAGCTAGAGAAGTAAACTCTTTGAAGACTGAAACAACAGCACTTCAATGGGCTTGGCCAACATAATCATAGAAGGTGACTGTAAAGTTGTGATTGGATAGCTTACAACGGAAGCTCATAAGAGAAATAGAATTATTGGTATCCAGAATGAACCACTTTTTCAAAGTAGAACCGCAAGTCAGCGAACAATCTAGTAGATATGCTAGCCAGGGAGGGTTGTATAAAAACCTTTTGGACTGGGGTTTGGCCAGTCCTGGGAGGGATTTGCACCAAGCACATTCTCAACAGTTGTAATTCTATATTTTCAGAAATGAGGTGTTTGTACTAGTCCTACATTCCACTTCTTGAATGTATGTTCTTTCTGATATGAATATATTCTTTATTACTGACAAAAAAATCTTCAATACAGAATACCAGGGTCAGGATTAGAATTGTAATATTCAATCTTCTTAGCATCTTGACAGGGTAGCAGCACTCTTTTTGCTGTTTTTCTTTGCACTATGCTATCCAAAACTCTGTATAATTTATAATTACCTCTTTCAGTAATAAATACTTGTTATTACTGCTAAAAAAAATCTTGAATAAAGAATACCAGGGTCAGGATTGGAATTGTAATATTCAATCTTCTTAGTATCTTGGCAGGGTAGCGGCACTCTTTTTGCTGTTTTTCTTTGCATTACGCTATCCAAAACTTTGTATAGTTTATAATTACCTCTTTCAGTAATAAATACTTGTTACTACTGCTTAAAAAATTTAAGTCTAAGGTGGCAGTCCTTCATGAAGCCATCTATTGTCATTATCTTAACTAAAAGTTCTTAGATATTTTCTAAATTAGGTTGGTTGCATAACAAGATTGGTTCCACAGAAGGGTGTCCATCTTATTAGACATGCAATATATCGGACACTGGAGCTAGGAGGGCAGTTCATACTTCTCGGTTCCAGCCCTGTATCACATATTCAAGTAATATTTTTCTATTCCAAAGACTTTAATGCTCATGTTTAATTTATAGTTACCTGTTTCAATTCATAAGACATTCTTCTGGGTTCCAGCCCTGTATCACATCGCATATTGAAATAATATTTTCCTATTCTGAAGACTTTGTTCATGCTTTGTTTGTAGTTAGATGTTTCAATTCATTTTTACATTGTCCAACTTGTTGTACTTGCCTGTATTTATGGGTAAGGGATGAATTTACAGATTGTTTCTGCTGAATTCGTTCACATGTTAGTATTCTTTGGTTCCATAAATGTAACAAAGAGGGACTGGTTTTCCTTTTGCATGTTAGTGAAACTGAGGATATTACCAAGACAACAAAAGAACAAAATAAGAACCTTAGGCCTATCCCCGAAGAGTCATGTTCTTTATGGTGAATTATAAATTGAACTAGAACATGAACAGACTCATGAAACTACAGTGGGAGTAAATCCAAAATTAGATCTAACTGGGGCGAAAACCAAGGGACAATTAGGATAAGAAACTAAAAGATGCCTCAATGTGACCATTTCTGTTAACTTGGTTTGATAATTCATAGCAAATAAGAGATTGGGAAGGATGTCAAACATAAAATTAGAGCAGGATCGACGAGGGGTGCATCTGAAGAATTTTTTTTGTCCAAGAAGACCACTTCAGATAAAAGAAAATCTTTTACAAGACATCTATAAGACAACAATATTAGAGCACAGAGTGTTAGGTAGCTATGGAAAACCATTTCCAAATTGAGTGTAGTAGAGATGCAAATATTGAGATGGATGAGTAGTAAAATGGGCATATAAGATGGTTTTTCTTGCTAGGAGACCATTTATCACTCAAGTAAGAACTGATATGCTGCAAACTGATACTTCACTGAGTAGTGAGGAATTATTCAAGTGTCCATAATTTGACAATTGATACTTCACTGAGTATTGGAAAAATGGCAGAATAAGATTCATGTGGCTGACTCCATAATTTGACAATTTTGTCTGTCTTATCATAATTAACATTCAATCAGTGGTCAGGAATTGTCAGTTACTAATATTGATGAAGATAAAAGCACCCCTTTAATATGTACAGAATTTTTTTTTTTGGTAAATAAAATGCAGAGAAATCTATGTAGCAAAAAGCCTCTACTTGGGGGGGGGGGGGGGAGGGTGAGAGTGATAGGCAATGGTGGAATTCATTGAGTGTCAGGTGGGGATTTGCACTTTCTTTGGACCACGGAAGCATGTCTAATATAAGGTGCAAGGCGCACTAGGTTCTTGGCTTTTAAAAGGGGTTGCGCCTAGCCTAGGTGAGGCATAGGCCTTGAAGTGCACCTCCTGTTCACCTAGGTGCACTTTTTTAAATCATGATGGTGTGGAAAGACAATGATATACCTATTCACTTCTCTTCTTGCTTTTTGCTTGGTGCAATCTATGATACCTGAATACCTGCACATACCTAGCATACTATTGCCAAACAATGATCTGTACCCAATATGACATATACTACATGGACATGTGTAATTCATAAAATCAACACTTATAAAATATGTAAAGTGGAATGCATCAATTTATTTATTACAAAGAAACAACAAATGACACTAGAAGTTTGGTTAAATTTGGCAACTGGCAAGAGGGATGATGAAGGTCTGGGGATTAGGAGGGTGAGGGTGTTTAACAAAGCATTTTTGGGGGAAGTGGTTATGGAGGTTTGGGGAAGAGAGGAAGGTCTTATCGAGAAGAGTTATTGCTTATAAGTATGGCGTGGTGGCTTTTGGGAAGGTATCATGAGTTTCATTCAGCCTTATTAAATTTTGGGAAGATGATTGGATAGGAATTGATAGATTATGTGACATCTGTCCAAGGTTCTACAATCTTAATGAGAAAAAATATATCTATTACTCAATGTTTCAAATTTAATCAAGGAAGGGTTGTGTGGTGCCCATCTTTTAGAAGACCTCTATTTGATTGGGAATTGGAGAAGTATAGAAATGCTATTTTCACAGTTAAATCTTATTACAACTTTTTGGCAAGAAATCAAGTGGAAAGATCTAATATTGAAAGCATTTGGGGGAATTTGGTTCCCCAAGGGTGGAAGAGTTTGCTTGGTTGGTTGTGCTTGATAGCATTCTAACACAAGACCATTTAAAGAGAAGAGGAATTCAGTTAGTCAATAGATGTCACTTATGTGGATGTGAAGAAGATGTGCTTCACCTCTCAAGATGCATTTGGAGCTTCTTTATCAGATAACTTAGATTAGTCTTATGGAATTCTAGAAGTCCAATGGAGATTTTTGCTTGCTTGGCTAGTCCATAACAGGAGTAAGAAAGCTAAAATTGTGTGTTCATGTGTTCCCTTTGCGGCCTGTTGAGAGATTCGGAAAGAGAGGAACAGAAGAATTTTTTAGAATAAGGCAAAAATATCCAAAGAGAAGCTATGTTCAATAACCAGGAAAAGAATTTTGGAATGGATTATGATTCGTCAATAGTTCTCAGGGTTGGCAAGAGAATCTTTTAGGGATGTTTTTAGTCATCTTTGGAAGTAGAAGGGGGGTTTGATGTATTGTTATTTTGTTTTTTTATTTTGGTGATTTCTCATCATCCCCTTTGATTGTACTGTGATCTCTTATTAATGAACTTTTTTTTTGTATTTATCTTCAAAAAAAAAAAAAAGATGTCAAACAGTATGATAGTAGTGTTTTCATACTGTTGTTAACATGTCATAGTACTCAAGTTTGCTTTCTCCATTGAATGTTTCAAATCTCTCTCTCTCTCTCTCTCTCTCTCTCTCGTATTGATGCAGATCATGTTCTATGCAGAGTGAATTTGAGGGAATAGCAAACCATTTCCAGAGCCACCCTCACATTCGGTTGATATTGAAGTATGATGAAGCACTCTCACATTCCATTTATGCGGCATCTGATATGTTCATTATCCCATCAATCTTTGAGCCATGTGGCCTTACACAGGTATAATCCTCATATTCTTGATTGCAACTGCATAAAGGATGATAAGCCATGTGCTCTATTACCTGGATGACTGTAAATGCCTAGCACACAAGTGTTAGATATGATATTTACTGGATAGCATCAGATACTGCATGGACACTTCTTGATGCACTCCATAGATTTAACACTTTTAAAATATGTAAAACTGTACAATTTAAAAAATTAAACCATGAAAAGACTAGCAATTCAGAAATTTAATTAAATTTGGAAAGGCCTAAGTCTTCAGAAATGACACTTAGCTTCAATTAGTCAATATGAAAATATAATATAAACATGTTATATGCAATAATCGTACCTGTATTTGTGTCCAAGGCTTTAGGAATGGAGTTTCATATCCATATTTCTTGTATCTGTGTCATCATCATCCATATTTCTTAAGTGCCCTTACTTATTAGGACCCTCTAAATTTTCCCAGAAAAATCGTATGATCCACAAACTTTAGATGAGACACTACTTGGTCTCTCCTACCTACTCAACACCTCTACTAAATTTTCCCAGAAAATCGTATGATCCACAAATTTTCCCAGAAAAATCGTATGATCCACAAAAATCGTATGTTAGAAATGGAGAATTTTATTTCTGTTTCCTTTACCCTTTATGTATCGGTATCAATAACTGGGTATCATAAATCAAGGAGCCCTGCCTATAAAAACTTGAGTGTTGATGGAGGAAAGATTTTCTCTTTTAAGTTCATTATATATCTAAAGTTCCCTCTAATTATTTTACAGATGATAGCAATGAGATATGGTTCTGTACCTATTGTAAGAAAGACTGGTGGATTAAATGACAGGTTTGTTTTTTCAGTGAGTGCCTCTTTTAGTGTCTTTTTCATCTTCATCTTCTTCTTCTCTCTCTGGACTGTGTTTACTTAAGCTACCCATAAATCCTTCTTCTTGTAGTGTTTTTGATATTGATGATGATACCATTCCACTTCAATTTCGCAATGGATTTACATTTTTGACCCCCGATGAACAGGTAGTAGAGTTTATGACTATTTATATATTCTCTTTTTTTATTAATTCATTTTCACCTTTTTTTAATCTTTCAACTATCTAAAATTTTCTTCTCTTTTATTTCTTTGATTTTGCAAACATCTCAAAAGGGAGTAAACAGTGCCTTGGAGCGTGCATTTAACCACTACACCAATAACAGTGAGAATTGGCAGCAGCTTGTTGAAAAAGACATGGCAATAGATTTTAGTTGGGATTCTTCAGCATCGCAATATGAAGAGCTTTATGCGAAGTCTGTGGCTAGAGCAAGGACAGCTGCAAATAGGACTTGATTCTCATCTGGAATTTGTTAGTTTGCTTTATTGCATTAGCATTCCGGTTAAGGTCATCTAATTTTTTCCAAAATCCACTCCTTGCCCAAGTGATTAATCTGGATTTGGTTGATTTTTGCTACAAAGAAAGCCCAGAGATTGGTTGTACATTTCTTACATGAGGTCAAACCATTCTTTATTGCATTAGCGTTGAAGCAATTTCCTGGTACCTCAACACATATAGCATTTGATCCAAATGTGAACTTGTAAAATACATATAAACTCTTCATCAATACTCAGATACGAATGAAAATTGTCAATAAAATACTTGATTAAATTTTCATGTACAGTTTGTGCTTGTCTTTCCCTCCTTAAGGCCAAAAGATAAAAACCATTCCAAATAAATAGCCTTCTTTTGTTCCATTTCTTATCGATTCAATATTTTGCCTAAATTCATGGTTAAGTTTTATCGCCAAGTAACCTGAGCAGCAGAACAGAAGATAGAACAATGAGCTGAGCTGGGAACTGCAGCGTCAAACTCTTAATTAATAAATATTAAAGAAAAGAAAGAAGATGACAAGAAGAGACCTGGATTTAAAAACCAAAACAGATGAGAAAATATTCCGTCCGCACTACTAATACACAAAATTCACATCCTTTCCATGAATTTACATCACCAACAATAATCTCGCGTTCTCAATACAGTTTCTTCCCTCTGACTCACTTTCCAGGGACAAAGTTGGTTGCGTAGGCCCAGGCGTTGTTGTTGACAGGGTCAGCAAGGTGGTCAGCCAGGTTTTCCAAGGGTCCCTTGCCAGTCACAATGGCCTGAACAAAGAAACCAAACATGGAGAACATGGCAAGTCTGCCGTTCTTGATCTCCTTCACCTTGAGCTCAGCAAAAGCCTCAGGATCATCAGCAAGGCCAAGTGGGTCGAAGCTGCCACCAGGGTAAAGTGGGTCAGTCACCTCACCGAGTGGCCCACCAGCAATACGGTAGCCCTCAACAGCGCCCATCAAGATAACTTGTGTTGCCCAGATGGCCAGAATGCTCTGGGCGTGTATCAAGCTTGGGTTGCCCAAGTAATCCAGCCCGCCCTCACTGAAGATCTGTGCACCGGCCTTGAACCACACAGCCTCGCCGAACTTGACACCATTGCGTGCAAGCAGCTCAGGAAAGACGCACCCAAGAGCTCCAAGCATGGCCCATCTGGCGTGGATGACCTCCAGCTCACGGTTCTTGGCAAAGGTCTCTGGGTCAGCAGAGAGCCCGGCGGTGTCCCACCCGTAGTCACCAGGGAATTCACCGGTGAGGTAGGATGGAGGCTCACCGGAGAAGGGACCCAAGTACTTGACACGGTCAGGGCCATACCATGGGCTGCCAGATGAGACAGGCTTGGGCTTGACCACAGTCTTCCTCATGGTGACCCTCCCTTGGCCAAGAAGAAGTTCAGAGGCGGCGGAAGGGGCCAACTTCACGGCCTTTCCGGCCAGAGATGGAGAGGAGAGAGCCATTGTAGAGGCAGCCATTGTGTTTAATCTTTAACGGGAGCTGAGAAAAGCCTGTGCTGTGATACAACGATGGATTGTGAGACCTTAAATAGAAGTTGAGAGTTGAGAGCCAAGGGTCCTTATCCTTTGGTATCTGTATCTCTTCTCCCATTGGAGGATTGAAGTTGGGGATTTTTTGGAGTGTTTCCCAGTTGGCACTCCCTACACCACCAGTTGCCGAGATAATTTCTTCTGCCTTTACATCAGAGAAGAGAATCCCAACTGCCGATTCATCTCTCCTTGTTCGGACGAATATGGATGTTCCACGTATTGCTTTTAGATTTCATTCATCTCTTCCTCCAGTGGGTTCGGGACTGAGAGATGAAATTATCTTTGCATATGGGCTCTAGGATATCTCCCACTAGGATCATTTTGTGTGGGCCTGTTATCATCCAGACCTTGCCTCCGGATTTTCAAATTTGCCCTTGAGAGCTTGTTGTAGGTAGGGTAGGGCTTTTCTTGAGAGAATTCCTCTCATTCCACTCTCTCTCTCTCTCTCTTACTTGACCACCCCCATACCATTATGGTTGGTTGCCTCGAGATGAAATTTCAGGCTTTGTTTCTAGGGTTTCTAGCAGATAAGGGCAAAAAGTAAAAAGTAATATTTTTATAAACTAAATAAAATATGATAAATTTTTTGAAAAAATATCAAAAAAAGGCAGGGCACTGTTCATCATCTTCCTCGTCCCGACAGTCCATCCCTCTGCTAGAAACCCTGTATAATATAAAGCGGGGATACATCGCGCTTGGTCCGACACACATGACGAGCTCTTTCTTTCTGAAATTAGATACCGATTTTCTAATTAATCTTTGATCGTCTGTGAAAGCAAACAAAAATGCAAGCCATGAGGGACACTGTCTCAAACATTGTCGATTTGGCCATGGCCAGGGTGGACAAGACCAAAGAGCAGGTTCGTTTCGTTCCTTTTTCTATCTACGCCGTGTGATCGATAGGAATCTCAACGCTTCTTTTGTTTTCTACATTTGAATCGTTTTGGCTTTATATAAACTCTTGACAGGTGAGAAGATAATCAGCAACAACAGGGCGATAGTTGAAAAACAATAATAGAATAGTGACAAAAAATGCAAATAAGATTCTACAAACAAAGAGTATTTCCACTTTTCTTGATGAATCCAACAACACTTGAACACAATCTTGGACTTCACAAACCTAATAATACAATCCGAATTGGGCAGAACTTCTTGGAGGTTTTGATAGCCTTCCAATAAAGAGGATATTCAGTCGGTGTGTGTTGTAGTGTGTTAACAGGGATGATATCATTAAGCTACTCCATCAACGTGTGGCTTTTCACATGGCCAGTGGATTCTCCGACACATTGAGGATTCCAAATTGAGGGCCTAAGGCCACCCGTTCCAACATCTCCCACTTGGCCAATTAGGCCCGAGATGTTTGGTTGCTTCTCAATCCCATTGACACCACGTGCCTTTTAAAGTCACTAACCACAATGGGCTTTGTCAATGGATCAACAACCATATCATTTGTCGGCACGTGCTCTACCAGGATCTCATTCCGTTGGTAGATATCATGAAGATACCGGTATTGCAAGTCAATGTGCTTTCCTTTTGGACCAATTTCTCCATTCTTTATCGTCTTGATGGTCGCTTCATTATCATTATCATTGAACATTCTGATGTTGTTGTGTTGCAAGCTATGAACTCAGCTTCCATAGTATATTTGGCTACACAACCTTGCTTTTTGCTTGCCCAAGAAATGGCACCTCCTCCCAGAAGGAAGATGAACCCGGTAGTAGATTTTCTATCATCCAGGTCTCCTACAAATTTAGCATCACAGTAACCCATCAATTCTAATTGATCACAAGAGTATGCTAGTCTATAATCCTTGGTTTGTTGTAAATATCTTAGAATTCTTTTAATGGCTAACCAATAGCCCTGTTCATGGGCCGGGTGGCCCGACGGGCCGGCTCGGCCCCCAGATGGGCTTGAACATGTTTATAGGCCCGCGGGCTTAAACTCGGGCCAAAAAGTTTGGCCCGTAATAAATTCGAGTCGGGCTCGGGTTTTGTCAAAATAGCCCGGCCCGAGCCCGACCCGGCCCAACCTAAAATTAGACTTAAAATGGGTTATGTGATTATGTCCATTTGAATAAATATTTTGATTTAAGAATGTAAAACTATGTTTTAAAACGTAAAAGAAAGGTAAAAAAACCATCTTGTAGGCCCATTGTTCATTTAAATAGGAAAAAAACCATCTAAATTTTTAATTCTAATTTGAATAGGAAAAATTGTAATTTTTTTATTAGGTCGGGCTTCGGGCTTTTTATTAGGGTCGGGCTCGAGCCCAAGTTATAGGCCCGTTGGTTGGGCCAGGCTCGAGCTCGGGCTCGGGCCTAGCGTATTTCCATTAATGATGAGTAAAAGCCCGGCCCATGAACAGGTCTATTGACCAATGTGCAGTTCCTGGATTACTTTGGTATCTACTAACAAGACTAACAACATAAGACAAATCAGGTCTTGTACATAACATTGCATACATTAAACTACCAACTGTTTGTGCATAAGGAACATTCTTTATGTAACTTACTTCTCTTTCAATTTTAGGTGATGTCCTTAGACATTTTAGTCCCTTTGCAAATGGGAGTATTGATTTCATTACAATTTGTCATGTTAAACCTTTTAAGTATTGTCTGTAAATAATTTTCTTGTGAAAGAGATAATGTTTTATATTTTCTATCTCTTTCTATTTTTATTCCAAATACATAGCTAGCATCTCCCATGTCTTTCATTTCAAAATTAGTACTTAATCAATGTTTTGTTTCATTTATCATAGATATATTATTACTAGCTATTAGAATATCATGAACATATAAGGAGAGTATAATAAACGAACTCCCACTATTCATTGAGTAAACACAGTGATCGAATGGATTTGGGATAAACCCAAGTTTTGTGATGGAATTATGAAATATGTAATACTACATCCTAGAGGATTGCTTTAGTCCATATAGAGACTTGTTCAATTTATATACTTTGTTTCTTGCCCTTCTCTTATTTATCCTTCTGGTTGTGTCATATAAATTTATTCATTTAGCTTTCCATTTAAGAAAGTGGTTTTTACATCCATCTGACATAACTCTAAATCAAAATGTGCAACTAAGGACATTAAAATTCTAATGGAAGTAAATCTTGCTACCGATGAGTAAGTTTCATCATAATCTATACCTTCAACTTGTGTATATCCCTTTGCTACAAGCCTAACTTTGTATTTTTCTATAGAACCATCTACTTTTAATTTCTTTTTGAATATCCATTTGCTTCCAATTGGTCTTCTATTACTAGGCAAATCTACCAATTCTCACACTTGATTTTTATTTATTGAATTTAGTTCTTCATTTATGGCTTTTTTCCATTTTTCTTTATCGGGTGCATTCATAGCCTCCAAATAGCTTATTGGATCATCTGTTGATTCTTCATTTAAGAAGGTATAATAATCTTTCAATTTGGAAGAGGGAAACATTTCTCTTTGAATTTTTTCTAATGTATCATTCTTTGTTGTGTATGTTTCTTTTTGAATATCTTCATTTTCTATTTCAAATAATTGAGTCAAGACACCATCATTTTCATCTTTTATTTGGTCCTCTAAGAACACAGCATCCCGATTTTCTATGAATTCAATAGATCCATCAGATTTATGATTTATGAATTTGTAACTTTTGTTGTTTTTTGAATATCTTATAAAGGTGCATCTTATGCTTTTGTTATCTAGTTTGTTTCTTAATTGACTAGGAACTCTAATATAGGCACTAGAACCCCAAATTTTAATATTATATAGGTATGGTTTTCTACTTCTAACTTGTATTCTTTAAATTTTTCTAATACCTCATATTTTCTTTTAATCAAATAAACATATCCAAATCTAGAGCTATCATCAATAAAAGTCACAAACTATTCCATTCCATTGTGTGTCTTGACATTTAGTGGACCACAAACATCTGAGTGCACAATATCTTACAATTCTTTTGATTTTCTTCTTTTATTAAATGGTAATCTAGATGATTTTCCACTAAGACATGGTCTACAGTATTTAAAGTTAATTTCCACCTTAGGTATTAAGCCACTTGAAGACATCCTCATCATTTTGTCTTTATTAATATGGCAAAGTCTCATGTGTCATATATAAGCATTTTCATCCACATTATACACAATCAAAATAAGCAGAAGAGACATTCACTTTATTAATAGATAAATGATACAAACTATCAAACTTAGTTCCAAACAATAAGACTCTCCCATGTTTTTCAATTGACATTTTTCTTCCTTTAAAACAAACCTCAAAACCCTTTTCATCCAAGAGGGGTACAGACAAAAGGTTCCACCTAACACTAGGCACATACATTACATTATTTAAGATCAGATTTGTATTTTCATTGATGACTATTTTCACTTTCCCAACACCTAGTACATCACTATAGGTATTGTTTCCCATGAAGATCCTATGTTCGCCTGGCTTCATTTCCTTCATCTCCATAAATAGTTCCTTGAATTTACATACATGGCGAGAAGAACCCAAATCAATGCACCAATCAACATAATCAATATCAATAAGTAATGATTCAGAAACCACACAGATGATATATTTCTTTGCTAATTTATTATGATTGTTATCTTTATTCTTCTTGTTTTGATAACAATTATATTTGGTATGGCCTGGTTTCCCACAAATAAAACATTTGCCTTTAGTTTTCTTGAACTCCTTTGAAAAAATAGGTTTATTATGATACTTCTTTTCTTTACCTTTATGGTTCTCAATTTTTTCAGTAGTTTTATTAGTTTCAATTGGACTAGTGGCAACTATCAATGATGATGATTGARCYTTTTTGCTCTTTYRTTMAGCTTCCAGGCCTAGCAAGGTTGGTAGGTTTTTCATATTAATGTCTCTTCCATAAAGATTTAAGGCAACTACCACATTTTTCCAAGAGTCTGGAAGACTATGCAATATAGTAGACACCTGAATCTTTTCGAGGATGGGATTCTCAATTGCTACTAAATCTTTTGCAATAACATTCATCTTATTAATATAATCTATTACTAAATCTCCATCTTTCATCTTACAAGCATAATATTTTTCTATTAACATTTGAACATAGGATTCAGTTACCTTTCCATAAGCTTCCTTAACTACATCAAATAATTGTTTAACATTCCCATATTCTTCAAACAAGACTTTAATGTCTGGTTCCATAAAAGTTAACAAGCAAGAACGGACTGTTTTATTATCTTTTAGGTATTTCTGATAGGCTTTTCTAACAGCCAATGATGCATCATCATCAGGAACAGAGGGAACATCTTGTTCTACTATGTATTCAACATCTTCTTGATCTAATATAAGTCTGATCCTACGTTTCCAGAGAGGAAAATTACTGCCGTTAAGTTTTTCAGTTTTGCTTAATTCATTTGTTGTTGCAGATCTAACCATCACGTCTATGAATAAACAAGGAAGCTTCAAGCAAAAATAAAATGAAATTTATAGTATAATGGTAAGCTAATATGATTAACTATGATTAACAATTAACTGAAAATCATAAAAAGAAATCAGCTTTCTTAAATTTTGCTCCGTAAGAATGAGATTAATATTTTACCCAAGATAAAGCAAAGAAAATTTGTAGAAGCACAAAAATAAATGCTTAGCACACAATAGCACAGAATAGGTTTTGGTAAAGATATCAATCATACCAAGCAACAAGCATTCAGGATAAAAAAAAAAATTATTAAATACTACCTAAATGCTTTCTCAAAAGGGTTGAAACCCTAAATGTAAAAAAAAAAAATAGAAAAATACCCAGATAGATCTCTGTAATAGAGATCTCAAACCTCTTATGCTTTAACTGATTCTTGATGTCGTTTCAGTATACCAGATGTTGGAGTCGTATATCAAATAGGGTAAGTTTGTCCTTTTTGATAACAACTATTTTTTTTTGGGGGAAGACAATTGTGTATAATCAATGAAAAAGAGGAGACTCTTTTTTGGGGTCTGAAAAAGAAAACTGCCAAACCTAACATTTGCTCTTTCTTTTTACTTGCCCACAGTAATGACTGATATGGTGTAGCACATGCACATGCACACCATAAATAATAAAGTTCTATACCAATGAAAAACAATAACAGAATAATGACAAAACAAAATGAAAATAAGATTCTACAAACAAAGAATAATTCCACTTTTCTTGATGGATCCAGCAACACTTGAACACAACGGACTTCACAAATCTGATAATACAATCCGAATTGGGCAGAACTTCTTGGTGATTTTACACGTTGAGGATTCCAAATCGAGGGCCTATGGCCACCCGTTCCAAGAGGCAGTGGTAGAAACGCAAGCAACACCGGTCTGGCGTCTGGAGACGACGGCCTAGGTGCTGGGTTTGCAGGGAAAGAAGCCAACGTGGGCTGGTCAAACACGGGGGGAGAATGCCGCGTGTTTGTTCTGCTATGGTCTGCCAGTTCCACTTTAAATCAGATCTTCTGGGTCATCGACTAGTTTCTGAATCAACTGACGCCCGAGATTGAACCAGACTACTGCTGCTGGAGATGAATAGTCTAAGCGACCTTGCAATCGGACTCATCGTCGTATTCGCCCTCGCCTTCGTTGGTGTGATAGCTCAGATCCTTTACGTCCTCTGGTGTCGTCGAAAATTCCAACAATAGAACTCCACCGGGGATTCTTTTGTCAGCCCTTCCAAGGAGCTGCTCTGATTCTTCTGCCGGAAGAACTAAGTCTCACATAGAGCCCATTGTAGCTGGACTGATTTATTTTGGAATCAATAGTTTTTTTATTTTCGTAGCCGAAGAGAAAATTATTATTTTCCAAAGAAGATCTCATAACATATCAATGCTCTGTTCTTGCATTTTGCAATGGATTATAAGCAAATTTTGAAAACATTTCTAAAGGAGGATGGCTAGTGAACTCTTGGAGGACGATCAAAATTCAAGTATCTTCATAACTATAATATTTTAATCAATATTTAAAGTAAAAATACGGATTAATTTGAAATAGGATGACAATTTTTTCCATTTCCGATGGGGATCCGACTTTCCCGACCCGTATTTTCTTTTAATAACCATTACCCATAAATTGTTTTCATCGTCACAAACCCTTTTTACTTGTTTTGTTAATAAAGTCAGATTGAAAAGGCGAATATCCTTAAATCCCACCAATAGGTTTTATCGTCAACTCTTTTCATTCTTAAGAATTTTCCCATCAATTTTTAAGTCTACAGTGTATATTTTTACTTGAAAACACCTTAGATTTTGAGTGCTTTAGCTAATAACTGCCCTTGTCAGTTGTGAATGCATAACTGTACTTTGTGAAAAACACTAGGCAGCCACTGGACATCGTTGATAGGACTTCAATTTTGCAATGTTTGTAGATAGGACTTCAAATCCAATGTTTTTAATCCATCGTTGATCTGATGGGTTGAATTGTTCGAACTGTCACCCGATTAGGATTTTCAGGTTCAGTTCAATCAAGACCCATCAAATAATCAAAACTATTGATCCGTTCTACTCGGTGATCAGGTTGTAGGTTGTACATTCAATACATGCAAATTTTGGGAGGCCATAACTTTGCACTTAAATGTTTGATTGGAGTGATTTTTTTTTTAATTTGGGTAAATTCGAGATCTATGCATCCGAACCTTGTTCCTCTATTTTCGCAGAAAAAAAAACCCTTTTTTGGTCACAAATATCAAATTTTAATATTTTTTATAAATAAAAAATAAAAAATTAAACTAAAAAACATATATTAAATATAAAATAATACATATAACATACCTAAAACATATTTATGCATTATTTATTGCTAAAATTAGAGCTATTCACGGGTTGGGTTGGGTCGGTTTACTGCGGTTTTTCCAACCAACCCGACCTGGTCGGGTTACCTGACATAGAAACCGAAACCGACCTAGTCGGTTTGAGTTGGGTTGGGTCGGTTTCGGTCGGTTTCGGTTCTAAGTTCATCCCTGTGATAAAATCTTG
>NW_010729077.1:1341606-1431270 GCF_000365185.1 Nelumbo nucifera | reverse complement strand
CCGCCACTGTCTTCCCCGTCGGAGTCGTCTCTGCAACGACTAAGAAGGCGGTAGCAAGTGGCCGTTGAAGTGCGGCTATCATGTGTCAGATCCCTGATCAGTCAGGCGCGCCGCCTCAGAGTACGGACTTCTTTGGTGTCAGGTACGGTCGTTCAGTCATGCGACCTGGAGGCGAGGTACCGGAGTGATGCACGAGTTGAAGTCTTGAGCTCGGACAGGAGCGTGGCCCGGACTTACCCGAGGTGGTTAGTCCAGGCTTTGCCTTTCATGGTGTTCCTTGCAGGGCTCGGGATTTCTAAGGAAAGCTCGGGTTCTACCTCCCGGGAAACGCGGGTTCTCTTTTGGAGAGTTCGGGGCCCCTCCTCGGGGAGCTCGGGCCTCTTCTTGGGCTATGGCTATGTCGCTGTGCCGAGCTGACGTTCTTGCCAGGTCATACTCAGTTGCCTCCACATGTCGCGCGGCCAAGGGGTCGGGCCAAATCTGCCTCCATCAATTGCCCCCCACTCCCCGTGCTTGGGGTCTTGACCCAGTGCGGGGAGTTCACGGGATGACGGGTGGATTTGCCTCGTGGCGCGCTTCGTCCAGCTCGGTGATCCTCCGGTCTGACCCGCCTATGCCTTTGGCTCGATCAGGGTTAGCTCGGCTCGACCAAGGGCCAACCCGGGTCGCGTACAGCTCACGCGCGGACGTCAAACGATTATTAGTCTACGGACGTCAAAAAATCATGCTAAATTGATTTCACCTCGGCGGTCGTGCAACCGGTTTTTCTGAGAGCCGTTGGATGGCTTTGATCTTGGCCGTTGATGCACGGGTATAGCGGCTATAAATAGTGGGGGTCCTGGTCACTTTTCCCTTGCTAGTCTTCAGCACTTATTCTTTGAGCTCGCGTCACTTTTCCTAGTCTGGTAGCTTTTCCTTGGTGAGTCCCCTTAGCTTCTTTCAATTCTTTTCCTTTCGATATCTAGTTCGGGTAGCTTAGATAGTCTTTTGGGAGAGCCTGAGGTGGGGACCTCAGGTTGGACTGCTTCTTTCGACAGCCTTTTGGATGAGCCAGAGTTAGGGCCTTCAGTCCGGGTCACCTCTGGCGGCCTAGCATCCACTTCTCATCGAGTTCGGATGCCAGATAAGTTTGGACCTTCCACTATGACGTCTGAGAGACTTCGGTCTTTGGTTCGTCAGTTCAATCTGCCCGGGGAGTACACCTATAGTTTACCTACGGGCGACTTCCCTTGGGAGTACGGTCCGGATGAGATCGTGATTTTCCGGGAGCAGCTCGTCGCCGGGCTGTGCCTTCCTCTTCATTCCCTTATCGTCGAGGTCTTGAATCACTTCGGCGTCACCGTTGGTCAATTCCACCCGAACTCCATCTGCAACGTTGTTGGGACCATCTCCCTCTGTTATGAATATGTCCTCCCACTAGACTTAGAAATTTTCTCCGCCCGAGGTTTAAACTTCTACACGAGCTTCCAAATAAGGTCCCAGCGTGGAAGCGGGACTACTTTGTGGTCCAAAGTGTACGGGGTGGCCGTTCCCCACCCATTGGAGGGTGGCTATTCACGACCCCGGTGTCATGTTAGACAAGGACATGGCGGAGACCTTCCAGTCTTGGGCCCAGCTCGGGTTCGAGTACAAAGATTTCCTTACGGAGGCTAAGCTTATCCAGGTCGGTCTGAGTCCGAGTAGGTTCCTTACTCAGATTTTTTTTTTACTGATACCGATCTCATTTTGCAGGTGTCATGGAGGCGGAGAAGACTCGTGGTGACAACTTGCTCAATGGGATGAAGAGAAGAAAGCGGGTTACTAAGCGGGCTCGCGTCGAGTCTCCTCAGGCTGTGGAGACCGAAGTCCCAAGCCATCCTCCAGTCATCAACCTGGAGTCTCCCAGGGAGCCCGAGGTGGCCGGGTCTGATCCGGAGGTGGCGGTGGAGCCCGAGGTTGCAGAGGCTCGGGACGTCGATACTACGGAAGCTTCCCATACTCAGATGGTGTTCTCCAGCTCGGGGAGCCAGGAGGAGGTCGGTAGTGTGCTGACGCCGAGCTGTGCTCTCCGTAAGAGCAAAAAGGCCGTCTATCCTGTGGAGGTTTCGGAATGGGCTGACCTTCCTCCTGGTCACATCGGCGCACGCGTTGCGTCTCATGTCATGGTGGTAAGTCGAAGTGGTTTCCCTTGGTGTTTTTCTTATGCTTTATTATTCTCTTCTCGTTGGGATGACTTGTTTCTTACTTGGCAGGTGAACTCCTCCATCCACGCCCTAACTATTCAATCGGAGAGGAACCTGAAGCGGGCTCAAGCTGCTGAAGAGGCTTCCCGTGCAGAGCAAACCGAGCTAAGGATAGCTCGGGAGCGGATCTACCGACTCGAGGGTGACACTTCGACTCAGAAGAATGCCATCGAGACCTTGACGTCGGAGAAGGTCACAATGGACCGCGAGTTGGAGAGGCTTTGGAGGGAGAACGGGGCCTTGAGGCTTGTTGTAAAGCACCTCGCGAACTTAAAAGGGTCTTGGAGCATGAGGTGGAATACCTTAAGGTCGATATCAAGGAAAAGTCCGAGATTTTCTTCCAAGCCATCGAGGACACTAAAGTGAAGGTCGTCAAAGACTACATCACGTCGGAGCGCTTTGACGACCTGATGGTGGGCTCGTATCGGAGGGGTTTCAAGTTGAGCAGGTGGATGATAAGGCATAGTACCCCGGACTCGACACCCGTGCCATAACCACCTCGTACATTACTCCAGAGATGGCTCTCACGGCTGACGACGACCCAAACTCCGAAGATGAAGTAGGCGCCCCGAGTGCCACCGAAGTTCCTTCTGATGTCTTGGGCGAGGGAGGTGTGCCTCCGAAGTGATATGTGTCGAGCCTGCGAGCTCATTTTTTCTTTTTGTCTTTGCATTAAATTGATTGTAAATGAAACATTGGTAATGAAATACCCTTTTTGGTTAAGTGTTGTGCATTGTCATTCTTTCTTTTTGCCGAAATGACTATATTGCTGAACTGTTAGAATTAGGTCCCCAAAGTGAGGGGGTTTCTCGAGGTGAGTTAACATAGTAAGGTTATACGCCCGATCTATTCTCCGCCTAGGTCAGTTGATATCGGTTGTCTTTAACAGGCCCGACTCAGAGCGAGCTATGCACCTCGGGCTTCGTACCCGTGCTGCCTGCTCTTTCGGCACTAACACTTGGTCTACGTTGATGAGGTGCCAAGGTCATCATTAGCTCGGTGCCGAAGAGGCGACTAGGTCTTATGGTGTCGAGGTCCTTGTTAGCTCGGAATTTTGGCCCTTAGGCTCTAGGAGCAACTCATAGTCCACTCAGTTCGGTAATTTACAGGTAATATCGTCTTAAGTTGACGATATTCCATGCCCGGGGTATTTGTTTACCCTCCAGGGTTTCGAGCTCGTAGGCTCCTCCGAGCGCTCTCTTTACTCGATAGGGTCCTTCCCAGTTTGGTCCGAGTTTGCCAACGCCGGGCTCATGTATCATGACCTTGCGGAGAAACAGATCGCCGATGCGGAAGTTTTGCTTCTTGACTCTAGCATTGTAATACCGAGCTACCCTTTGCTGGTACACTGTGGTCCTGATGTAGGCGAGGTCCCTCAGCTCATTGAGTAGGTCGAGGTTGGTACGTAGCTCGTCTTCATTAGTCTTGTCACCGTACGCTTCCAGTCGTAATGAGGGGATTTCGATTTTGGCTGGGATGACTGCCTCCGTGTCATAGGTGAGGTTGAAGGGAGTTTCTCCGGTGGTGGTCTTCTCTGTAGTTCGGTAGGCTCATAGGACGCTGGGTAGCTCGTCCTCCCATAATCCTTTAGCTCGGTCTAGCCTGGCCTTCAGTCCCGGAGGATAGCTCTATTCATGACTTCTGCTTGACCTTTTGCTTGCGGGTGCACGACCCACGTGAAATTTTGCCAAATCCCCATGTCTTGGCACCATTCTTGGAATTTGATATCCTCGAACTGCTTGCCATTGTCGGAAATCAGTACCCGAGGTAACCTGAAGCGGCACACTATGTTCTTCCAAAAGAAGTTTTGGACGTTTCGAGCTGTGATTGTCATGAGAGGTTCAACTTCTACTCACTTTGTGAAGTAATCTACCGCCACYACTAGGAACTTCCTTCCACCTGTTGCTGGCGGGAATGGCCCAAGTAGGTCGATGCCCCATTGCGCAAAGGGCCATGGACTAGTGAGATACTTGAGATCAGCGGCGGGCTGATGGTGGATATTGGCATGCTTCTGGCACTTATCGCAATTTCTGACTAACTCAACGGTGTCTGCTTTCATTGTTGGCCAATAGTACCCTTGTCATAGTGCTTTTTGAGCGAGGGCCCTGCCCCCTAGGTGTCCGCCGCACAGGCCCTCATGAATGTCGTGGAGTACAAGCTCAGCTTCGGGAGGCCGCAAGCAGCGCAGGTAGGGGAGCGTGTAGGATCTTCGGTACAACCGTTCGTTTATTATGACATATTTGACTGCCTGGCGCTCTACCCTCCTGGCGGCATTGCGGTCTGCGGAGAGGGTCCCATGTAGCAGGAAGCTTGTGAGYKGRTCRATCCAGCTTGACTCTGTTTGGACGACAGGAGCTACCTCCTCTGCCCCCCCCCCCCCGAGAATGCTAGGCCGAGGTAAATCTTCTATGTACACGGTCCTCATGGTGTTATCACTAGTGCTGGCTAACCGGGACAGGGCATCGGCCTCCGCATTCTCCAAACTCAGGATTTGCCTGATGAAGTGTGACTGGAAGTTAAGCAGAGCTTCCTTTAGTTTGGCTAAGTAGGCGATCATAGTCGGTTCGCGGGCTTCGTGTTCGCCTGTAACCTGATTGACCACGAGCTGGGAGTCGCCGCAGATGATGATGTGTCCAACTCTTACTTGTTGGGCCAGGGCTAGCCCGACTATCAACGCTTCGTACTTCGCCTCGTTGTTGGATGCCGCGAACTCAAAGCGTAGTGCGTACTCCAGTTTTGTGCCACTCAGACCGTGCAGAACTATTCTGGCTCCGCTGCCCTGCTGATTTGAGGAGCCATCTACGTGAAGGATCCAGGGCTCTTCATCCCAGTTCGCGCTTGGCCTAACCAGGAGAGATACCGAACTAGGTGCGACCTTATGGTGCTCGGACTCAACCGGCCTGGGAGCATCGAGCTCGCCCGAATTGGGGGCTTCGGGCTCAACCAGGCTAAGGACTTTGGAGCTGAATGTGCACTCTGCAACAAAATCCGCTAAGGCTTGGGCCTTGATAGCAGTTTGCGGCTTATACTGGAGGTCGTACTCACTGAGCTCGATGGCCCACTTCGTCAGTCGACCAGAAATCTCGGGCCTGAGTAACACTTGCCTCAGAGGTTTGTCGGTGAGGACGATAATGGTATGGGCTTGGAAGTACGGGCGAAGCTTGCGGGCTGCAATGACCAATGCGTAGGCTACTTTTTCTATCTCTGGATATCTTGTCTCCGCTCCCTGCAATACTTTACTAACATAGTAGATGGGTCGTTGGACCTAATCTACTACCTTTATTAGTATCGAGCTGACCACTTCATCACTTACTAAGAGATACAGCTCTAGGACATCGCCCTCTTTGGGTCGGGTTAAAACTGGGATACTGGCGAGGTATCTTTTGAGCTCGTCAAACGCGAGTGGCAACCTGGGGTCCATTCGAACCCTTTGCTTTTCATTGCCTTAAAGAAAGGCAGGCAGCGGTCTGCCAACTTGGACATAAAACGACTCAGAGCGGCTATTCTGTCGTTCAACCTCTGAATCTCTTTTACTTTTCGGGGTGGTTTCATATCTAGGATGACCTTTATTTTGTCCGGGTTGGCCCTAATACCGCACCGATTGACGATGTACCCTAGAAATTTACTCGAGGTGACACCGAAGACACACTTGTTTGGGTTTAGCTTCATGTTAAATTGGCACAAAATTTGAAAAACATAATGCAAATCTTGTATTAACTCATGTGAAAATTGGGTTTTGACGACCATGTTGTCTACATAACATTCTATCTTAGTGCCAATTAAGGGTTTAAACAGCTTATTCACAAGCCTTTGAAATGTTGCCCCAACATTTTTCAGTCCGAAGGGCATAACCTTGTAGCAGTACAGGCCAAACTCGGTTATGAAGGCGGTCTTTTTCTCGTCGACTGGGTCCATCCTGATCTGATTGTAGCCCGAGTAGGCATCCAGGAAGCTTAGCAACTCGTGCCCCGAGGTCGCGTCCACTAGGCGGTCGATCCTGGGGAGGGGGAAGCAATCTTTCGGGCAAGCTCGGTTCAGGTCGGTGTAGTCGACGCATATGCACCACTTGTTGTTAGCCTTTTTCACCAGAACGGGGTTGGCCACCCAGCTCGGGTAATGAACTTCCCTTATGAAGTCTGCTGCGAGGAGCTTCCCGACCTCCTTGTCGACTGCCCTCCACCGCTCTGGGGCTAGGTTGCGTTTCTTTTGTCTAATGGGTCTAACTACAGGGTCAGCATTGAGTTTATGAGTTATGAGGTTAGGGTCTATGCCGGGCATTTCTACCGCGGACCAAGCAAAAACATCTAAGTTACTGAGTAAGAAGCGTACCAGTTCGGATCGCAAGGGCTCCTCCAGTGAGGCACCGATCTGAAGTGCTGGGGCTGGGTCCTCTGCCGAGACAGGGATGAGAATGGTCTCCTCCGTGGGCGTAGCTCGCTCCTCGTTCTGTTCCACGGGTCGCTCCAACTCGAGGTCGCTGGCCACCTTGGCTTTTCCCTTGAGGGCAGCGACGTAGCATTTGTGGGACTCAAGCTGGTCACCCCGCACTACCCCGATGCCGAAGTCCGTGGGGAACTTCATGGCCAAATAGTAGGTGGACACTACAGCCCTTAAAGCATGGGTGATCAGCCGACCTACTATGGCATTGTATAGGGAGGGGGTCGCAACCTCCAGGAAGTCGTGTTTGAGCCTCATTGTGCTAGGCCACATGCCGACTTCCACAAGTACTGTAACCCTTCCCAAGGGCTTGACTTCCTCTCTGCTGAAGCCGACCAGTGGGGTGTTCGCAGGATTCAAGTCACTCTCGTGGAACTGGAGTTGGTCGAAAGCCGCTTTGAAAATGATGTCTGTCGAACTGCTTGAATCAACGAGGACGCGCCTGACTTCAAAATCATTGATCTTTACCTTTATGACGAGTGCGTCATTGTGGGGGTAGTGAACTCCGCGCACGTCGTCCTCGATGAAGAGTATGGAGTCTTCTGCCCTTGGCCGCTTCGGGGGATTCTGCTCTTCTCTGGTGGCCTCACGGGTTGATGCCCGAGCTGTGGCTAAGGTGCAACCCGCTACAATAGACCCTTCGATGATTACATGGACTGTTCCCCGAACTGGTCTCTCCTCCGGGGGTTGCTTTTGTGACTACTCTACTGACCTGTTGCTGGACTCGGGAGCATCCCTACTGTGCTCCCCCTACCGACCTGCTTTATTATTATTATTACCAATATTCTGTACAAAATTCCTTAGGTATCTGCGACGAATGAGTTCCTCTATCTCGTCGCGGAGATTCTTACAGTGCTCGGTACTATGACTGTGGTCTCTGTGAAAGCTGCAATATAAATTTTTATTCCTTTCATTCGGGTTCCCTCTCAAACGGGGTGGCCACTTTATATACGGGGCGTCCTTGATCACCATCAGGATCTCAGCTCGCTTCGCGTTCAAGGGTGTAGTCTACCCGATCTTCCGTGGAAGCTCGGAACGGCTGACTTGGCTTCGCCCCCCGAGCTGAGTCTTTCTTCCTCCTGTCCTCTTGGTTGGAAGGTTCGCTTTCCCTCTTTCTTTTTTCGAACCCGCCCTCAGCTCTTTGATTGATCTCCTCCTCCGTTCTTATGAACCTGTTCGCGAGCTTGAGGAACTCAACTATGGTTGCGGGCTGGTTGACCACCATGTGCCATTTGAATTCCTTGTGCGTCACACCCCTCTTGGCCGCTGCGAGCTGTACTACGGGGTCTAGGTGTGGTATCTATAAGCACGCGTCGTTGAATTGCTTGATATAGCTTCGGATGGACTCCCCTTCCTTCTGGACTATACCGAGGAGGCTCTCCTCAGTTCGGGGGCACCACTTGCTGATGATGAAGTGCGCAGTGAATACTTGCACGAATTGGGCCCATCTTCTTATCGACCCGGGGGCCATGTTCCTATACCAGGTGCGAGCCACTCCTCTGAAGGTGGTAGTGAAGGCCACACACATGCAGGATTCGCTGGCCCTCGCCAGGTGCATCTGTGACTGAAAAGCATCAACATGATCACTCGGGTCAAAGGAACCATCATATTTGTCTAGCGGGGGAAGTTTGAAATCCTTGGGCATGGGGATAGCGAGGAGTTCTGATGACAGGGGGGAAGGGACTGAAAGAATAGGAGTAACCTTTACCTCGTCCGAGCTCGCTTCCTCTTTACCTCTAAGCTCGGGTAGGATGCGGGTGGTAGTTCGGTGAGCTCGTTGGTGCCTCTGCGGCTGCTTGGAAGGCCCGGTGTTGGTGCTGCTTGCTTCGGTGTTGCCGAGCTCAATGGACTCGGACTGCTGGTGGTAGTCTGCGGCTAAGGCGCCAAACTAGTTTTTCGTGAGCGGGAGCCCGTACTGAGAGCGCCAAGGTGATGCTGACTTGATAGGCCGGGAGGTCCCCGATCCGCCGGCGTGCTGCAAAGCGGGGGTAGTTGGTCTCTCCCTCCTGTCAGGGGATGAGACTTGGCTTCTGGAGGGGTTCTGAGCTTGGGAAGCTTTTCCCCGGTGAGGGCGCCCGCCCTGAGGAGAGGGCTTGACTTGCTTGACAGCAGGGTGCCGAGGTGGGAGCTGTGGCTGGCTCTGAGGCAGTTGGGGGAACTGCTGTTGGTAGTGGTACTGAGAGACGTGATGTAACATCTGCTACTGGTAGAGTTGGTGTTGCTGAAGTTGCTACATTTGGGCTTGCATGGCCCGCATGCATTGCATCAAATTGTCGAATTGGTTCTGGCTGGTCGCCAGAGGGACAACGGTTGGTTCAGCGAAGGTTGTCTCAATAGAGGGGGGAAGGGGAACATTCACAGGCACCACTGTTCGTGGCACATTCAGGCTAGGGACTCCTTCCACCGAGAGGGGGATGGTGAACTGCCCGATGCAGACAGTGGGGGGCTGAGGGTGTTCCCCGACAGCATTCAGGTCAGCATTACGTCTATCACTGCCGGAGGAAACCATGAATGCTAAGTTTTCTTTCTTTAGGAAAGAGCTAGAGGTTGGGGGAGGCTTTTTGAAGCGCTTCCCACAGATGGCACCAAATGATGATGCACGATCCGGTCGGTCCTAGTTTCCGATAACCTTGCCTCTGACGGAGTGGGAGATGCCTGAAACAAGGAGGAAACAAGAGATTCTCGGGGGAGGAACTCGATTGGAATGCTCCGACGCTCAAGTTAGCACTCTTGAGAAAGCAAGGAAGATGAGAAATTCTCTTAGACCAGAAGGCGCAAAGTATCACCTACCTTTACTCTAGGGGGAGGAGGGTTTTTTATAACTGCCCTGGTGCACTCACTCCCAAGCCTCTGCCAGATCAGGTGTAACCGCCTCTGCGGGGGTGCAGACATAACCGCCACTGTCTTCCCTGTCGGAGCCGTCTCTGCAACGACTGAGATGGCGGTAGCAGGTGGCCATTGGAGTGTGGCTGTCATGTGTCAGATCCCCGATCAATCAGGCGTGCCGCCTCAGAGTACGGACTTCTTTGGTGTCAGGTACGGTCGTTCAGTCATGCGACCTGGAGGCGAGGTACCGGAGTGGTGCACGAGGTGAAGTCTTGAGCTCGGACAGGAGCGTGGCCCGGACTTACCTGAGGTGGATTAGTCCGGGCTTTGCCTTTCGTGGTTTTCCTTGCAGGGCTCGGGATTTCTAAGGAAAGCTCGGGTTCTACCTCCTGGGAAATGCGGGTTCTCTTTTGGAGAGCTCGGGGCCCCACCTCGGGGAGCTCGGGCCTCTTCTTGGGCTATGGCTATGTCGCTGTGCCGAGCTGACTCTCTTGCCAGGTCATACTCAGTTGCCTCCACGTGTCGCGCGGCCAAGGGGTCGCGCCAAATCTCCCTCCTTCAATAAATTGACCTCCGAGTCGGTTTTTAACACATTGTTCAAATTAGAACCCAAAAAGATATAGGGAAAGGGGATCTCCTTGTTGGAGACCTCTTTCTGGCAAGAATCTTTTACTAGGGGTTCCACTTACTAAAACTGGAAGGACAAAGTGGACATGCATTCCATTACTCACTTAATTCATTTTGCACCAAAACCTAATTTAGCCATATCCCCTTTTAGGAAGTTCTATTTTACCTTATCATAATCCTTACTCATGTCTAATTTTATTGCCATCCAATTATTTTTCATTTTTGATCTTTTAATGAAATATATTACCTCATAAACAATTAAGAATCTAGGATATTGTCTTGAATTAGGGCCCGCTTGGCAAGTCTTTTTGATAAGATCTTCTTGTAGCCCTGACAGCCAAAAGACGCATTGAACTTTTGACATAAGATCTGGGCAGCGCAAAGACTGTTTGGCAGATGCACGTCTTTTCCGTGCATCATTTTGGGTCTTTCCACACAAGATTAAAACGTGAAAGACGTGGGAAACTTCATTTGGAGCTTTCCGAAATCAGCCCAAAATGGGCTTCGCGTGTCTTTTCGGTGTCCTATCTTTTGGCGGCTAGATCTTCCGTGTGCCAAACGGAAATAGACCAATTTTCAGACTTCACAACTTGTAAACAACCGAAAGACTGAGCGGAAAGGCAAAATGTGTCCATTAATTATTAAAAAAAAAATCAAAACAGTTTTTAAAACATCACTTCATATTACCTCCTACTATATTATAAATAATATATAATACATTACATATTATAAATATATATATTATAAACATATATTATATAAAAAAAGGGTTCGACTATGATATGAAAAAAATATGATACTTGAAAAACTTTTGACGAGTCAAATAGAATCATAAACGTAGTAGCCAATCAGATGTTATTTGTCAAAATTTATGGGTGGGTTTTAATTGGTCAAAACCTTTCTCATACCATATTTTTCCATAAAAAATATATAAAAATATGATTTAACTACAACCAGTCTGTTAAACTTAGTCAAATTTTTACCCTAATAAGCACACAATCCCTTAGTTAACCATTAACCTGCCATATTATAAAATAAAATAAAATAAAATAGTTGACTTGGTCAATGCCCTGTCGACCTATTAACAAAAATAGTTGACAACGATCCATCCACCCAAAGGGTAAAACGGTTCAGCCTTTGCAAACATTGATCAAGAGTTGATTGGAACATGACGCATGGCATGCTTTTAGTGTCCAGATGTCCAGTCCATATAAAATGGCGGTGTAAAATTATGATAGTGCAAATAATTTCAATGCAAAATATGATTTATTTTATTTTATTTAATTGCAAATGAGACCTGAAATAGAACAAAGTATAACTTAAAATAAAATCAAACCAGAATTTACATTATTTGCATTTGCACTATCAAACATTGTACTAATACAAATAAAATTGCACTGAAACCAATCACAGTCTATCGCCCATAAGTTCTTCTAACGGTCCTTTCCACATGCCCAACCCAAGGGTCCAGCCTTTAGCCCCCTAACCTATTGGAGTACAACCATGAACCAAAACATCGATCCAATCCAAAAAGTAAAAGAATAAAATACAATAACCTCAATTTTTTTAAATACCCAGTTTACCATTATGCAAATTTTATGTAATCAACTCCTAATGACAGAAAACATGTGAAACTGTACATATCAACCATGGCAGTGATAGGAAGGTTCAGAGCCGACTCTGAAGCCATGCACCGCTTTGTTCGTGGAATCCTAGAGAACCATGAAGTCTGAACCAAATCCACATCTTTGAGAAAATTTGGACAGTCCAAAATCTGAGACCTTAGGCTCAAAATGTTTGTCCAAAAGTATATTTTCAGGATTTACATCACAATGGACTACCCTTTTGGTGTGCTTCTCTTATAACTTCAATTTGTTCTATTGTTTCTAAACACATCCATGTCGGGGTTAGGCCAATACACAGTAGAAAGGTCAGGCCCTTCATACATTAATCTCAAAACATTGTTGCTGTCGTCTTGTTGAAATACAGAATATAATGGCCGGAGTAGTACTAACCTTTGGCCTTCGCAAGGGGCAGAGAGTATCAATAGGTGAATCAAAGCTTATTTGCTAGGGGGCTAGATTCCCCGTATTGAGGAGCTCGGCTTTCTCTCCGGTGCCGGTGGTGTTAGTGGACCAGACGATGATTAAGCCGTTGGCATCGGTAATTAATTAAGCACCATTTTCCTATTCCTATGCAGCGAAACTTTGGATCGATGACCATTGACGGGTCTGTGGTCTGTCTAGGTAAGCCATCCACACAACAGTCTTGTCCGTTAAATTGGTATACCTGATTTGTGCCCGCTGGGTACAATCCACAAATGAACCATTTGTTATCTGGATATTCAGATAACTCCTTGGGGTTGAAAATGCAAAGGAAGAAGACGCTGAACATAAGAGAAAAAGGGATGACTGGACAACGAGGAATTGGGTGTCTCATGTTGGAGAAGAGAATTTGTCTAAAATATCTTTGGAATATTTGGGGGTTCCGCCCTGATTTGTGGTTTCTGTGGACAAATATTGAGTTAATAATGCTTTTACAAGGACACTCAAATTTTCAACGATAAAGAATAGTCATCGGCTAATCGTCACTAGAGGCTCATCTCTTTTTCTATTCAAGGTTCACTGAATTCATTTTCATTGGCAGCAGTCAGTGTTCGGCAGAACCTGTTGTTTGCTAGGAAAGTTGCTCAATCAAACTTCGTCGAAATTGGTTACTTAAGCCACTTTGTACAAGTTTTGGAGGTAGTTCTGATAATTCGTGACAGAAAACTCTTACGATTGCACATCTTTGCAAGTTCTGAAGGCAATTCGTGAAAGAAAACTCTTAAAATTGTACGTCTTCGCAAGTTCTAGAAGTAGTTCCAGCTGCCAGAGAATGTGGACTTGGAGTTGGTGAAGGCCAAGCTGTCCCTGGACCAAATCAAGGACCTTAGAGTGGTCGGAATTGAAGGTGGTGAGGGGGAATAAGCTAAGCTGAGTAAGGTCAGCACTAAGTTGTGCCAATGCACAAGAAATATATAAATTAATTTTAAAAAGGGTAAAATGGATATTTAAAAACATTTGATGCATCATTCTAATGTTTCTGTCGAGTTTTTTAAAAATTCAAGAGAGGTTTTAAAGGTTTTTATGATTGTTAAAAACGAAACTTTAGGGGAGATTTTTGTATTTTACCCGAGCAAGGTCCCTAACAAGGTGGCATGACCCAAATCGATCCATACAAAATTTAGACCTGCTCAGGTTGGATCATCTTTATTTTATACTATTTTCAAATCAGCATTGACCCGGATGGTTTAACTGTTCAAACTCAGATGGATAAATCCATATTTTATAAAAACCAACTCTAATCTAGGGGTAGGGTCCATCCAGCCTTTGCCAACCTAGTTCGAAATTGCATTGACCCGACCTGATCATAAGGTGTACCTGCTTCCCTATAGGAGATGCAAATGGATTGGATTTAAATTAGGGTATATCCAAATCCGATCCAATACTATTAATTGTATATCCAATCCGATTGGATCTCATAAACATGTATCCGATCCGATCTAATTTCATTTAAATAAAGAAAAACAAAAAAAATACAAATATCTTTTCAACTATTATAATTATTATATATACATATTTTTTATATAAAAATAAATAATATAACAAATTTATAAAAATAAATAAATAAATAAAATCTTCTTGCATTAGATAGGAGTGATTCGATTTCTGATCGTATCCCATTATTCAGTTGAATACGAAGATTCAAAACGGGGTTATCCGAATGTGAGAATATAGCATATAGGCTCCGACTTCGGATCGGAGATCCATTTGCACCCATATTTCCCTCTCTCCGCCCACAGCCTCTCTCTGAGTCTCTGCCCCTCTCTCTCTCTCAGAGTCACAGCAAAAACAACAACCAGCACATTACTATAGATTTATAGATTCAGACGTTGAGCTGCATCACCGGACCTACAGAGAACTAATTTGTGAACCCTAAACCCAGGTCTTCAAATTTTTTACACATCTGTACCATTATACTTCGTTTATATTTCTTTATTGTTACTGGTTTATCTGCATAATGGGCTTTTAGGTTTCTGTTTTTCTACTGTCATACCAAAATTTGAAATCTATAGGTTTTTGAATTTAAATAAATGTTAAATTCAAGGAAGCATGTTGTTAAAGAGATAAGAAGTTTTTCTTTCTTTTTTTGATCCTTTTGTTTTTGTAAATCATACTTTTCCTGGGAATTTTAGAAGCTGCCTATGATCAACTTGATAAGTTTTCAAGCTTTTTTAATTTTTTTTTATTCGTTTCTTTGTAAGTTAAGTTGCTATCTTGAGCTTTAGGCTGCAGGAACTCGGGAGGCCGCCATTGCCAAAGCTTCGGAGTTCAAAGTTTTTGATGCTGTTTTAATTTAAGAAAATACACGTCCCTGCAAATCTTAGTTTTCCCAGCTTTGAATTTTCCGTTTTTATTTTGGTAAGTCGTTTACTTTTGTTCTTTCTTCTTCCCCCTTTTCCTCTTTTTTTGTTTTTTTGTTGGTTAAATTTGTCTTCATTGGTTTCCTTCGTTAGGTTCCTGTTCTTAGCTGATTTCATGTTGAGTGATGGAAAAATATTTTAATTTCGGAGCATAATATTGAATGGGAAAAAGGAAATCTATAAGGTCTCGGTTTCAATGGCTTTTTTTTATGTCAAACCCTATTGTTTTTGAGCAGTATAGCTGCGAAACTTAAGGTTCCAGAAATCCTGAAAGTTAACATGATACATCTCAGAGAACCATTCAACCTAAAAGCTTAAGCTGTTAAGTGAGGTCCTTGAATAGGTTTTATTCTCTAACAATACATGATTCCTTAAAACTTCCACTTTAGTTTTGTTTTGCTTGGTGATTGTGTTAGAGGAAGCTTCTGACAAGTTAGAGATTCATTTCATATTTTCAAGTGAGAGTAATGGCTTCGGGGGAGTTGAAAGGACATTTTGATGTTGCGGTTGCCAAAGACTTATCTGGAAAAGAATCAACCAGTGCAGTTAGTACTGGTGACGGTGATGGAATACAGATCACATGTTTTACAGAAGATCTTAATGATGTAACCTTCCATTTTCAGATCATCCGGCTTGAGAAACAGGTGGGCGCATACTGTACTCTGTACAACTTTGAGCTGTTATTCTGTTTCTGTATTCTAATCTAGATAATTGACAGTGCATCCAACAACAATTAAAAGACTACGTTTTACTTTATTTGTTAGATTTTTTTTTTCCTTGGATTATCTGGGGTAATTTGCTTAACCTTATTTTCTTCTTTTTGACAATGATTAATCTATCTAACACTCTTTAATTGATTAGAGTTTTTGTTGTAATATCCTAAATTATTTGCTCTTAACCTTTTTCTAAGTGTTGGCTTTATGATTTTGAACAATAGAAAGGCAACATTAAGTGACATCTATATCTTTTGGACTGCCAGTTCATTCAATTTGATTTGACTTCTTTCATCAAGGTGAACAAACTAGGCTGCCAGAATTTAGGTGGGAGGAAAAGCTTGTGCTTGTTTCATCATTGATTCTCAAGATTGATATTATAAACATTCTGAAGCTCTATTTTGATGGTTCTGGCTAACATATTACTGCATTGAAAGAATATATGTTTTCTCTACTTGTTGAGATATTGTATGTCACTTAAATGAAGGTTGGATCTTGGGAACTCAATGTGGTGGATGAAAGTCCATCTGAGGACCATGCTTAGCTAAATTCTATAGATTTTTTTGGCTGCATGGAGAACCTGAGTATTTCTAGTCATGGTTATTTAAATATGTTTGCCTGGAGATTTCTAATCCTGATTATCTATCTGTCTTCCATTAGAAATAAACAGGACCCATGATATTGTCTAATGAGACCTCTAGGAAGCTCCAAGCCTGGTGCTCTTATGGGGTAGGTTTTGGTTTTAGGTATTATTGGAACAATTCTTGATTCTACCTATCAAAGATTAGAAGCTTTGTTTCATTCATGAAAGATCTTAATAGGAATGAATAAAACCTTTTGATTGATTAAAAAAATTTACTTATAAAAAAAGAATAAAAACCTTTTGATTGTTACTTGATCCCAAAAAGGCATACCTTATGAAATTAGTTAATTTACATTATTAACCTTTGTATGTAATTTTACTTGTATAATTATAAGTAAATTTATAGGTAACAGGATGAAGGATGTCCTCTATAAAATAATTTATAATTCTCAAGCCATCTTTTCTCTAGAAAGAAGCATCATTTAAATGTAATCAATGTCAATGAAATTTATTTACTATTTAAAATATAACAGAACATCTAAGATGCACGGCTTTGTACTTGGATGCTGAAAAAGCTTGTGATAATTGTGAATGTAGTTTATCAAAATTTTTTCTTGGCAATTTACGTTCCTGCTTAATGTGGATGTATAGAATTATTGCTTTATTTCTTTCAAAGTGCCTTTTAATGGATCTTCTTTCTGGCCCTTAAACCAAGCTGGGGGTATTAAGCAATGGGATCTGAAACCAATTTGGGGGATCATGGGCTCTGATATCTCCTTACCTTTATTATTATCTCCATGGAAATGCTCTCTAGATTAACTAACATTAAGGTAGAAGAAGGCATCCTCACCCTTGTTCCCATTGTTAGAAATGTTCCAAAAACTTGTATTACTTTTCTTAGTGATGATTCCTATTATTTTCAAAAGGTACTTTGTCTTAGAGCAAAGACTTAAAGGATATCTATTGATCTGTTTCATACATTCATTATTAGTACAGTTATACAGTGTAGAGGGTGTATTTTGGCTTGTAATGAGAGTTAAGTGTTCCTTTCTAAGTCAGTCTTTGTTGGTGGTCATCTCATCCTCATCTTTCTGTTATTATTATACATGTGTTACATGGGTGAAATTAAGTTTTTCATCGACAACCATTTCTATTAATTCCCTGTTTCTATCTAAGAACATTTTGGTTGGTTAGCTGGAGCTTTGCTTTTTATTTATTTTTTATTTTTTTCTTAGCTAGCTGGAGCTTTGTTTTAAATATAAAGGTTTTCCAATCAGGTTAAGTAGAGTGCTTCTTCATGACCTACCCTATTTCTATCACATAGAAGAATGATGTAGCAGATTCAGACCATCCACTAGGTAGGGGGCCCACTGGATTGGCTAGATGTTCAATTCCCCAGTCCACCTCAGATCTTACCCACCTTGTAATAAATATAAGTTGTTCGCATTTTACTTTTTTCAATATTAAACTATTTGATTACACTCAGATTATATGTTTGTATATATTCAGATCAGAAGAAAGAGAAGGAAAAGGGAGAGAGAAGGAGAAGAAGAAAGAGAAGAAAAAGGAGAAAAAGTCACAGCCGAACTAGAGAGAAAAATCAAATCCCTCTAGTCGGCCCTTCTTTTATTTATACTCTTCTAAGATATACAAGGRTTACCATTGTGCCCTCACTTAAGTGAGCCACATCAGCTGAGTAGTACATATATAACTAAACATAAAAGGATTGTACTATCCTTGTACAACCGACTCTAACACTCCCCCTCAAGCTGGTGAGTATATGTCATATAGTCCCAGCTTGTTACGTATGTAGTCCACTCTTCTCCAATTCAACCCTTTGGTAAATAGATCTGCCCATTGATTTCCTGTGTTCACATATGCTGTACTTATCACTCCACTAAGCACCTCCTCACGTACAAAGTGGCAATCCACTTCTATGTGCTTCGTCCTTTTATGAAACACTGGATTAGAGGAGATATGAACTGCAACTTGGTTATCACAGTATAGCTTCATAGGAGTGTCAATCGAATATCCCATCTCCTTTAGTAGATGCTTCAACCACACCAATTCGCGTGTCGTGTGAGCCATAGCCCTATATTCAGCCTTTGCACTGCTTCTTGCTACCACTGTTTGCTTCTTACGCTTCCATGTCACTAAGTTCCCACCAAGAAAAGTGCAATACCCTATAGTGGACCTTCTGTCAGATATGGACCCAGCCCAATCAGCATCCGTGTATCCCTCTATCTCAAGACTTCCTCCACTCTTATACAACAAACCACGACCTGGAGCACCCTTCAAATACCTCACAATCCTTAGGACTGCCTCCCAGTGTGGGATTCTAGGATTATGCATAAATTGACTCACTACGCTGACCGCAAATGAGATATCAGGTGGAGTGATGGTTAGGTAATTAAGCTTACCCACCAGCCTTCTGTACCTTCCTGGATCCTCAAACTCCTTACCTATATCACTACCCAATCTAACATTCAGTTCCATAGGTGTTTCAGCTGGTTTGGCACCCAACAACCTTGTTTCTTCTAGCAAATCAAGAACATATTTTCTTTGGCACAGATTAATACCATTCTTGGACCTTGCAACCTCTATCTCTAGGAAGTATCTTAATTTGCCAAGATCCTTTGTCTGGAAGTGATCATGCAAGTAAGTCTTCAACCTGTCAATTCCTGGTTTGCCACTGCCTGTGATAACAATGTCATCTACATATACCACCAAGAGAATCTTCCTAGCATTTGATTCATAGCTGAATACGGAATGGTCAACCTGACACTGTTTCATTCCAAACTTCTTCACCACTTCACTAAATTAACTGTCGGATCTATCGACAGTGACGAAGCTAGGGGAAGAGCCGATGCCTGACGATGTGTATACACTTGCCAGAGAGGTGGTCCTCTCTCAAGTAGCTGCACTGGAGGCGAAGACTGGGTCACAACCAGGACAAGAGGAATGGGATCCTCAACAGGAACTGAAAGAGGGGGTGATGGCAACAGAGGAGAATAAGTATCCGACTTGGAGAAGAAAGGAACAGACTAAAAAAATGTAACATCAGAACACACAAAAGAACGCCGAGAACGAGGGTTATAACACTTATACCCTTTTTGAGTCTTGGAATAGCCAAGAAAGACACACTTAGTGGATCTAGCATCTAACTTGTCCATTCCAGGCCCAAGATTATGAACGAAACACACGCATCCAAAAACTCTGGGAGTAAGGGGAAAAGGAAACAACGTGGGAAACAGAACAGAGAAAGGGGACTGACCTTCAAGGATAGACATGGGCATGCGGTTAATAAGAAAGCAAGATGTAAGTACAACATCACTCCAAAAGGGTTTGGGGACATTCATCTGATGTAAGAGGAACCGAGTAGTTTCCAAAAGGTGACGGTTCTTTCTTTTAGCCACCCCATTTTGTTAAGGGGTGTAGGTACATGAGGTTTGATGGATAATTCCATGTTGTTCCAAATATTCTTGAAAGTGTGTGGAAAAATATTTGCGGCCATTATCACACCAAATTGATTGTGAATTTCAGCATAAAATTTCTGGAAGATGGAAAACAATTCACTCTTTTCTTTCATAAGGTAAAGCCATGTCATCCTTGAATAATCATCAACAAAAATTACAAAGTACTTGTAACCATTATAAAACACTACTCTGTTTGGACCCCAGGTGTCCAAATGAACTAAAGAAAAAGGACTCGGATGTACAGATCAACTCTAGGACTAAAGGAGACACAATGATGTTTCCCAAACTGACACGACTCACAATTTAAATTAGAAAGACGACGCAACGACGGAACAAGTAACTGAAGAGCTCTAAGAGACGGATGACCAAGTCTGCAATGCCACTGGTGAGGGGAGAGAGATGATTGAAGAGTTGTTGCCGAACCACCTCCATCAAGATAATACAATCCACCGGTTTCATGCCCTCCACCAATCTTCATCCCCATCTTGAGATCCTGAAACACACAAGAGGAAGGGTAAAAAATTATTGAGCAATTAAGATACTGAGTCAATTTACTAACAGACATCAGGTTAAAGGGAAATTTGGTAACATATAAAACTGAGAGGGATAATGAGTCAGTGTCAACATTACCAATGCCACATATGGCTGATGTAGAGCCATTGGCAAGAGTAACATATTGGGAAGTGGAGGATGGAGAAATGGATGAAAACACACTTGGAGTTCCAGTCATATGATCGGAAGCTCCAGAATCTATAATCCAACGGGAAGATGTGGATGCCAGACAAGCCGTACCTGTGTGTGCAAGGGTAGCTGTGTTCTGTTGAGATGTACCCTGAATGAACCGCTCATACTCATCCTGTGAAACACTCACCATCTCCTTTCTGGAAGCATCTGTAGATGTAGTGGGGATCTGATCAGTGACTTGAGATTCTTGTCTTGAGCTACCACCATTTACAGCTGCATGATTCGCCCAGGTTGAAAGTGGGCCATGGAGATTGTAGCAAAAGTTGATAGTATGCCCCTCCATACTACAATGAGTACACATTTTTTGAGTATTACTACGTCCCCTACCATGGGCTCCCCCTGAGTCTCGTCATCCAACACGTCCACCACCACGATTATACATTCCACCACCACCACGACCATACATGGGTCCACCACCACTACCACGACCATGCTGACCTCCTCTACCATCACGACCTCCCCCTCTCGTAACTGCAAATGCAGACCTATCTGACGTAGTGGAAGTCTCTGTGGGTCCAACTGAAATCCTCCGAAGACGAGCAAACACTTCCTCAAGAGAGGGAAGAGCAGATCCACCTAATACCTGTGCCCTTACGAGTTCATACTCAGATTTCAGCCCTACTAAAAATCTGGTCACATCCAACTGCTYTCTTTGTTGTTGCTGAATTTTGACATCAGGTGTAAGAGGATGATAAACATTCAACTCATTTCGTAAATTTCTCATACTGGCATAATAGTCCTCAAGACTCTGATTCCCTTGTTGCAGATTGAAGTACTCTTGGTACAGTTGGTAAACCCTAGTAGTGTTATCTTGTCCAGAATATAGTTTCCTTGCATGATCCCAGACTTCCTTGGCTGTATCTAAAAACATGAAGTTCACACTAATTTTRGACTCCATGCTGTTCCATAGCCAAGTCATAATTTGAGCATCCTCCTTCTCCCATTCATCATATTCCGGAGAATCAATTGAGGGTTTATCTTCCCTCACATGTTTCACTTTATTTTTGACTTTCAGGAAAACTTCAACAGACTTAGYCCAAGGGACATAATTCTCACCATTCAGTTTTATAGAGGTCATCTGCACATTCAGATAATCAGAAGGCACCATCACACTTGATTTGTATTCACTGCTGTCTCCCATGACTGCACAAGAAAACAATGGGAAGTTGTACCACTAAATTGTTACTCTATTGCCCTAATAAATCACCACACTCCACACGAATGACTGAACACCACTAGGGTTCCTAGTACCAGGTTTCAGCAGCAACACTCACAACTATTCACCACTGTTTCAGCAACAATATTCACAACTGTTCACCACTTTTAGCAACAACACTACTGTTGCCGTTTACTGTCAGCACTAGAAACCCTCACAGCACACCTACGAATAATATTTTCAGTTCTGCAACATATAAAAGAAACTTGCTACATACCACAACTTAGTTCGAAGATCATGTACCTGTCGAGTAGAGGGTACAAAGTCTGCATTGTCACCATCACAAAACCAGCCCTCTTCGAATTGCGAGTAGAGGGTTTTCTACCAACCACACAAAACCACAACGATTGCATTCATTGGAGGCATGGAAACCCCCAAAAGGAGAAAACGACCAGTCCTTTTCTTTCTTTCTAGAAAACTCTCTAAATATCAATGAGAATTCTGCAAAACCCTAGAGAGGAACGCGCAGAACAGAGAGAAAAGGAGACAACTAATCTGAACTGATTATCGTGGCTCTGATACCATGATAACACTCAGATTAGATGTTCGTATATGTTCAGATCAGAAGAAAGAGAAGGAAAATAGAGAGAAGGAGAAGAAGAAGAAGAAAGAGAAGAAAAAGGAGAAAAAGTCACAGCCGAACTAGAGAGAAAAATCAAATCCCTCTAGTCGGCCCTTCTTTTATTTATACTCTTCTAAGATATACAAGGATTACCATTGTGTCCTCACTTAAGTGAGAGCCACATCAGCTGAACAGTACATATATAACTAAACATAAAAGGACTGCACTACCCTTGTACAGCCGACTCTAACACTATCCCAAAAAGAAGGGTTTATCATGGACAAGAAGCAAGTGCTTTGGACTGAAATTTTCCCCATGAATCATGATAGAGGCCAAAAAGACAAACAGATTGGTCCCTTTTGGATTCCCGTGTAAATTGTCACATTAAAGATGTCATTTAGGGAAGCTTATTAAATCACCTAACTAGAAGCCTCTATCTCTTTCTCTGTATTGTGTGTGTGGCTAGGTCCTTAAGATTCTCAAAGTTAAACTGGCTATGTGTTTGTGTGTGTGTGGCCAGGTCCTTAAGATTCTCAAAGTTAAACTGGCTAGTCAATTAGATAAGAATTTTGGTATTCCTTCTCTTAGAATAGGATCTCCATTCTCAAATAATATTTCCAGCCTTTTAGTGAAAAAGATCCTTGTTGGCCATGGCTCTGGAAAGCAAAGTTATTGACCTATTAAAATCACTTTGTTGAGGTCTTTTAGCGTTCTGTCCTTATGAGATGCCATCCCTAAATATCAAATAACTGCTAAGCAATCACCAAAAAAAAAAGAACAATCTTTTTTTTTTTCATTTTTCTTATGGGGTAAGGGTAATAGGAACCTATCTATCAAAAGGGTAGTAGGAACCAAACATGCATAAGAAATTTGTTAAGACATTGGTGATGGTGAGTTGGGTACTTGAACTATTAAGGGACAGGAGTTGCTCTTTCTAACAGACTTAGCATGTCATCATCTAAGCCTGAGGTTTGGTAATTGGAAAACATGAACATTGGCCCAAAACATATTATAGCCATTACCAAATGCTGGTCCCAGTTATCTGGGGTCTTGAGAGGGGTGGACTGGATATGAACCTAACCTTTGGCATTTTTTTGTGGGCACTCTCAGACTTGAACTTGTGATCTCATGCTTGTTACACAAAGCAAGTATTTGTTTTTTCCTTCAAATGAAATTGCACTAGTGAAAGGAGGGCATATTTGTGTGAAGTAATTTGCACTATTAATGAAATTGCGATAGTTTCCCAGATGGATGATAGTTCACCATCTTGAGATTTCTTGTCGGGCTTAGTGTCATTGTTGTCAAGTGGCCTAGAGGTGGAGGTGGTTGCGGTGGAGCTTGGTCTTGGGGATGGGGATAATGGTCTTGAGAAAGTAGAAGACATCACCTAAATGACAAAGACCGTGAAGGTGTTTTTGAAAAGGATACAGATGGAGAAGGAGATGCTAGGATCTGTTTGGCAAATGAGTCTTATCCTTTTGTTAATTCCTCTCTTTAGGAAGTGGTGATTGACAAATTAGCTGTTGATTTAGGTTGCAGAAGGAAGGCAAAGGAAAAATGTAAGACTGTTCTTGATTTGGCGGGTCCTAAGAAGCTTCGTGTTGCAACCAACACACATATCGTTCACGTCACAAAAAATTTTCAAGGCTGAATCTTGGATTGGTTGGGACAGGTCTTACAAAAAAACTACAAGCGAAGAAGAGTGGGGTAGAGGCACTGGACTCCTTTAGTTTGGATGATCAGGTAGTGAATTTGTCTCAAAAGAAGAAGAGTGGGGACGGGAGCGAGGTTGATGGGAAAGTTACTATAGGTCATCAGAAGAAAAAGTGGAAAAGGGAGGATGTCTGTCTCTTGAGAAAATCGTTGAGAGAAACGCTGAAGTTTGCAAAAGTCTTGGTTTATTCTTTTTGGGTGGTGAGGCTTTTGCTAGAAGAGCAATTAAAGAGTTTGAGGAGGGAAGAGAGCCTGAAACAGGTGTCGGTTGGAGAAGGGGGAGAGGTGTAGAACGAGGCAGATGTCAGATGATGGACAGGAGGAGATGTTCGAGGGGGAGGAGTAGAGGTGTCTCTCTGCCTGGTTTTTTCTTTTTCTGGAATTCACCTTCTGAAGCCAACTGGACAGCAGAACTATTAACTATATATACATCAATGACTAACTGGGGCTTCCATTAGAAAGACTTTCAGAAAATGGTAATATTTTCTTTACTTCATTTATGATGATTATAGGGTCATTCAGGCTTCAGGAGTCGCTGCTAAATTTGTTTACAGCCTCCATTATCAACTAAACTTGATGCAGTCGTTTCTCATGCCATTTTCTGTATTAATTGAGCTATAGTAATTCTGATGTTGCCTCAAATAAATAGGATTTAGATGCCTCTTAAATTTTTATTATGCCCAGAGTTTTTGTATTTTAATATTTTCTCAGTATTCTTTCTCTGTGGTATGATTTTTTTTTTTCTTTGAGGAGGTGGTAGGTGTATGTATGTGTGATTCTATTCACCATGTAAACTTAATGTTAGCTATAGATATATGCATGGATTGGGTGCAACTCTGCCAAATTGGGGCATCTATACGCTGCTGCACCTACTCGGCCTGTAAGTTGACCGTCTCATCACCAATTTTGTTGCTGATTCTGTTTTTGTTATTGACCTTCTATCTGATGGGTCATCACAGAACAATGCTGTGAGTGTTGCTTCCATACTTGGAGGGGCCTCTGATAACACCGGATCAAGCATTGCTCGTCGAATAGGTAAATTTTATAAACACATAATTATAGTTTCCAGACTGTATTCCTTATTCACCAGACTAATTTCATAATATTCTTCAGTACTGAAGACTGGTCTCAATGTAATCCTGGCCTGCAATATTCCCAAGAACAGCCCCATGCTTGAGGTACTCTCTCTCTCTCTCTCTCGCTTGCTCGCTCGCTCGCTTTGTGTGTATTCTTCCATGTGAATGTGATATTGCTAACTCTAACTGTACATTAGGTAATTTACCATCTGGATTGGTCATAATTCACTCCCTAATCCATGTTAGTAATATAGTAATGTACCTCTCCTTATATTGCACTTTAACCTAAGTGATATTGATCATCCAGATTCCAGATATACATTTTTCTTATAAAATAAAGAACTCAAAAAGTTTATTTTGGATATGTGGCAAGGAAATTTGGAACTCCATCAATAAAGGGTATTTAGTAAAACATGTGAGGCCCTTTTGGGCTACCAACTATGCTGCCACATTGTTCTAAGGTCTTTTTTTTTTTGTTTTAGTTCAAAGGTCATTTAGACTCGAGAAAATCTTGTTTATTTATGTCTGTCTGTTCTTTGTGTTTCATTTTCAAAAAGAAAAATAAAACTATTTATCTATGTATAAGATTATATTGTTAATGCATGTTTCTGATAGGGCCATGGGAAACCATTGTTCTACTTTTCAGAAACTTGAATCTTGGTGTTAATGTTGGTCCTCATGGAAGTGGAATTAATCTGTGTCAGTAAATTTAGTTCTTCAGAACATTCGAACTATGGAGACATGGAAAGATTGGAAATCTAGGAATTAGAATAACATTTTAGAAATCGTAGGATATTTATCAGTGCAGATTTTGAATTTTTTTCTTGGTCAAGGACTTTGAATTAATTAGATCACTTTAATATAGGATTAATAACGAGTGGAAATATGTTATATTGCTGGTTTGACACTCCAAAGATCCAACTTATACATAAAAAATGGTCCTTAGCCGTGGAAAATAGAATATCATACCTCTAGATAGACATACAAAAGAAATACAACCATTAGGTTCAGATGACATTTTCTAACTTATAATTTTTCTTTATCTAATTTATATTCACTTATTAATCAAAATTAAGTTTTTTTCTAACAAAATTTATGATTGAAATATTGAAGATACATTTGTTTCTAATTGATAAAAAAAAAGATACATTTGTTTCTAAGCTATATACTGTATGATTTGTTTTAGTTTCTGGACAACTTTTCTGTTTTCTGCAAGTCAGAAGGTTTTGAGTCTTTTTGACTAGTAAAATTAAATCTCTCTCTCTGTCCCTCTATTTTTTTTGGATAATACGAGACAATACTTGAATCATCATATCATCTAAACCTTGTCCCAACCATATGGTGTGGGCTATGTGAATCCTGTTTTGCCATTCTGTTCTGTTTAGTGCTATTTCCATAATATAATACAATACAACACTATCAAAATGAAAACTAATTTTCTGGAAAATTTTGGTACCGTGAATTCCTTGTGCATTTATGTGAACTTTGATACTATTAATTTGGCTCTCAGGCCGATGCAGAGAGAAAGCTAATGGAGAAGCTAAAAGAACTGGGTTATACGAGATCAAGATCTCAAGGATCAGTTCTTAGTAATTCATAGATGGTAAAAGGCATTTCCTTGCCAGAAAAGGAATAGTGAATGCATCGCTGTAACAGCATTTTGCAGATGGTTTGTTTGCACTGAAATTAGGTAGGTGACAGCCCTCAGATAGGAAACCACAGGGAAGAAAACTCGTTATTAACTATTAAGGGAACACATTTAACAGGATGCTTGTGTTTCTAAATCCATAGGATTTCTACGGACCTCACCTGAGAGGTTCTGAACACTGAAGTCGAAGGACAATCTGAATGCAATGCAGTGTTTTAAATCAGACTTGATAGTTAGTCCGGGTTAGACCAAGCTGGATCTGCAACTTCTGTTGAACCAGAATCTTCAAAGAACCCTTGAGAACTGATGATTTGACCGCCAAATATTATACAAACTAATTTGGTTTGATCTTTGATGGCAATTGGTTAAATTTTCAGTTAGTTGATTGGTCCGGTTTGACTCAGCGGAGAAAATCCTGGATTTCATGGAAGCCTCTATTCCAATCCAACCCACGAGGCCATGATACTATTTTGCTATAAACACTACAGGTTTCAATCAAATAATATTTCAAGACTACAAATACAAATATGTACAGTACAAATACATACAAAATACAAGGTTTGCACTACATCTACATATTTGTATTTGTACTCCTTCCAAACTGAACCTAAATAATTGCTTTTGAAAATTCAGACCTGTAAATGACATTGCAGGAGGAAAGTATTCTTTCTCAGCTGTCACACACACACACACTCTAGAAGGTAATTTTTATTTAGGAAGGAGAAAAATATGCACAAGGACAAGTATGTATTTGCACTGTGCAATGAACCCCTTTCCACTCCATTTTTACCCAAAACATCTGTTGAAGACTGAGCATTGGCTTTTGAGGCATTCACGCTATATACTAGCGGGGACCTGTGTGATGTACGACGGGCTTTGTTGCGTGGAAGTGAAATAATAGAAATATATAATAGTAAACACATTTTTTCTAGTCTTTATTGTAACATTGAATTAATATCATCATAGGCAAGGATTATAATATTTAAATTATATAATTTATAATTTATAATTTATACGAAAAAATAAATGTATTTTAAATACACTATGAACTAATTACATTTACTTCTTGAAAATTTATTGATAATTAATACATATTTTCAAAAAGTAATTTTAATGGTTATATTTTTTAATATTTGGTAATATATCATATATATTGGAAATCATGTTAATCCGTTTTTGGTTATTTTCTTGGCTAACTTTTGTTCATTAAATGTAATTTTTTGCTATTTATAGCTTAAATTATATTTAAATAAATTAAATATAATTACTTTTAATTACAATTTAAAATTTAATTATATTACTTATAGTTTCAAATATAATTTAAAATACAATTTAAATTATAACTTACATTAATTAATAATTTTAAAACTGTTAAGTAATGAATTAATAAAAAATATTAATATTTTTTAATAAATACTATAATTCATAATATTGCAATTATTGAAAATATTGCAAAATATGATTAATTATTAATATTGCAATTATTAAAAATATTGTTAATAAAGAAATACATTAGTTTTAATAAATAATGTTAATTAATTAAAATACTGTAATTATTTAAAGTAATATATTAATAAAATACTGTAATTGTTTAATTACTGTTAATTAATAAATATTGTAATTGTTAATACTATTTTTAATAAATTATAATTTACATTATATTAGTTAATAAATACTTTATATAATACTATTTTTGAATAAATATTGATAATTATTTAAAAATACTGTTAATTAAATAATAACATGTATTAAAATAAAAGGCCTTGAAAAACCTAATGGTTTTTTTTTCTCTAATAGCGTGTAGCTTTATTAATCTAATCAAGATAAGCAATGATTACTTTTATATATTTTTAAAATAATTATAGTGTATATATATATATATATATATTGGGGTTGAATTTTCATAAAGTTTAAATTGGCAAATTTAGGCTTTTGGCATCAGTTTGGATCAGTGCAAAGGCCATGATTAGGGTAGGGTTGGCCCTTCAACCATTACCCAATCATCTAATTTATAGTTTTATACCCCTGTTTTATTAGAGAAAGTCAACAGGAGGTTCAAAGAAATTTAAGAGGAAATGAGTAAGGGTGTAACTCGGATTGGCCTGATTTAGCATTTTACATTGCTTCAGGCTTGGGCTTTCAGGCTAGGCCTATTAAAATTTTGACAAAAGTCCAACCTAAGTCTGCCTGAGTTGCACCCGTAGAAATGGAGGACTTAATGGGGAAGGGTAAAACTTGAAAAAAATGGAAATGAGAGAGAGAGAGAGAATGATTTTAGTTTATTTTAGAAAAAATTCCCGATAACTATTCTGTACTTTAGGTCGAATGCTAGTTTAGTACCCGAACTTTAAAATGCGACAATTTAGTACCTGAACTTTTATTTTGCGATAATCTAATACCTAATTAACTGTTAGTTATATATCACGTGAGAACATGTGTGATTTAAAACTTTTAAAAATATCAAAATTACCCTTAGATACTGTTAATCAAAATTTCTTCACGGACCGAGGCTGAACATCGAGCGACAAAGGTCCTTCGATGATGAAAGGTTTCTCAGCGAGTTATCGATTGGTCTCGCTGCCCGACCAAGCGTGAAGAACTTAGAGGCCATGAACTCGCCGGGGGAAGGTCCTCCTACCTTGATACGCCGGCGTCCTCTTCTCGCAATTTATTTGATCCCTGGGATGCTCTGAGACGGTCGTTAGTGTACTTCCGGGGTCATCCTATTGGGACTGTTGCCGCTCTGGACCATAAGGAGGAAGCCTGGGGTCGTCAGTGCCTGCAACCATGCTCCTTTTTTTTCTTCCTTTTCTTCTTTCTCTCATTGTCTCTCCTTCATCTAATCTCCGGCGAGTCCTCGCCGGAGTCCGACCGTTAAATTTTCCGGAGAGGTGACTCGTTTTCCCGCCATTTGAGCTCTCCAAGGTCGGCTCCTTCGTCCAGATCTCTCAACGTTCTCCTTTCCTTTTTGTCCTTCATTTTCGCTGAATATCTGATTTTCTCAACAAATACTTCCGTTGATTTAGTCGGAATGTTTGCCATAATGCGGAAATTTCAGATTTTTTGCTTCTTTTGGGTTTTGTTTATTCATGCATGTCAATTGTCATTGAGGTGTAGGGTGTAATTCATTAATCCTTTCGGTGGATCTTGATCTGGAATTCATTAATTTTGTTTTGTTAGCTTGCTCTCTTCCATGTCTGTTTGATAATGCGGTCTATCTTGTCAAATTCCGAGCCTCTCTCTCCCTCTCTCTGTTTGTCTGTCTGAAAATATCTTCTTGAGAAAATCGAAACTTTTTTTCTTTTTTAGCAATAGTGTTGATAAATTAGACAGTTATATATTCTGATTTTGATCTCATGCTATTTTCGTTTGTTATATTGAAATTTGGGTTGTTTCATCTTTTAAGCAATTCGGTTTCTTTAGTTAGAGATCCTTCTACGGATTATAAGTCTCTGTTGCATCGGAAGAGGAGAGACGAATGGAGGGAGCTCGAGATGCGGGCCTCAAGAATGTAGCTTCCACCTCCTCGCTTACGGGGATGGGCGACTTTGATTTAAAAAAGCTTCTTGATAAACCGAAGCTGAACGTCGAGCGACAAAGGTCCTTCGATGAGAGGTCTCTCAGCGAGTTATTGATTGGTCTTGCTGCCCGAGCAAGTGTGGACTGTGGAGAACTTAGAGGCCATGAACTCGCCGGGGGGAAGGTCCTCCTACCTAGATATGCCGGCGTCCTCTTCTCGCAATTCATTTGATCCTCATCCAATGGTTGCCGAAGCCTGGGATGCTCTGAGACGGTCGTTAGTGTACTTCCGGGGTCATCCTATTGGGACTGTTGCCGCTCTGGACCATACGGAGGAAGCTTTTGAACTATGAACGTGAAGGTGGCACGTCTTTGACTCCCAATATTCGACGCAGCATTCGAATCGAGTGCAGCAATAAAACCGGCATCAGTACTAGCAGCAACAATAACATTAAGCCATGTGAATTCATAGATTGTTCCAATGACGTTTGCTAGCACGACCGAATTCGGTACATGAGGACAATGCTGCAATCGAGCTTCTGCCTGCAGCCCCCTGGCGAATTGGCGATACGCCAACTCGGCGACCTTCTACGGGATACTTGCCGGGTGCATACCGGTGTTCTTCAAGAAATAGTCGGTTAAGACACAATTCGGGTGGCAGTGAGGAGAGGCCAGGCGATGAATAAATAGGCGTCTCTATCGGTCTGGTTTTATCATATGATTGATAAAGAAAATTAGATGATACTTTAAGAATATTTTTGTCGGCAAAATGAAAGTTCTTAAAATTGGATTACTAAATTGACACTCAGCCTAGAGTAGAGAGTACCTTGAAATTTTCCTTTATTTTAACAAATGAAAAGAGAAGAGGGTCCCGCGAGCATCAGAACTGCCAATGGGTTGGGTCTGGTTCGGGATAGGGTGTATCAGTCCCTTTCCGATTATCAATTGGGAATAACTTTAATAAAACAGATAGTAAAATACTAAGCTGTTTAAATGTTGATAAAAACGTGTTTTTAACCACAATTATCTCGTTTATAAAATTTACCTTTTAGACATAAAATATAACAAAAATTACAAAAAAACATGTGATCCTTTTGTATTATTAACTATATAATTGGCATGGGTCCTAATCAATTTGGAATAACAAGAACTGGTCCCAACCCAATTATTAATTGGGACAAAACCATAGAATTGGAATCGACATAATCAATTTGGTCTGTTTGGTTCTGTCAAATAGACCCAATCCATTGGCAGCTCTAGTGAGCATTGAGATAGGAGCATTCTTAAATACTAGTATTAGGATAAGGTGCACAATAAATATTAATCATGTATAATGCATGATAAGGTTATTTGTTAGAACACACCTATAGTTTCATGGATTTATTTAAACCTACCCTATAGTTTTCATTACTAACACATCCTTTATATTTTGCAATCTATTTGTTTAATCGACCTTTCATTAAGAATTATTTGTTTTGCCATATAAAAATAGTAACTGAATAACATAATCACCTAAACTAAGGGAAAAATGTTCAAGGACATGGACCCATGGTTGATTATTCCAAAAGCACCCCCTAAACTGAGTGGAAAATGTTCATGGGTATGGACCCATGTTTGTTTATTTCGAAATTACCTCAAACATTTTTTTTTTTTTTGTATAGAAAACAATATTGACCAAATAGAGAAAAATAGAATGGGTGTTTATGTCTTAATAGGGGGGGGAAATGGCATTTTTTATTTTTAATTTCTTTTGATTAAATTTATTTGAATGAAAGTTAGGATTAAAACTTTCATGTTCAACTTTCATCTAATGGAAGGTTGATTAAGTAGATGGGTTGCAAACTATAGGGAATATTTTAGTAAAACACAAATTATAGGATAGATTTTACTAAATCCATGAAACTAGTGGTGGTGTTTTAATAAATGACCTTATATAATATTTGGATTTAACTTTATGACTGACATGGAACCCAAGACAATTACCTATTTATATAGAATAGATAAATAAATAGATATAAATTTCAAAAAATAGCAATGGGCTAACTGCCAATCGAGCTCTCAATCAGGGGAATATTTTTTAGCTCTACCCAAATTTGATGGAACAATGCTTTAGAAGAATTCTGTTCTTTTCAGATGGTTTGATAGCTAGGAGATTGTTGTGCTTTGTTTTTCTGCCGTCTTCTTTCTGTTTTACTTGTATTTTCTAGTTTTCTATTGTAAATGAAAATTTTCTTACTAAAGAAACACAGCTTGGGTTGGCCACCGGTTTGATCAGATTAGGATGAGCCAATGAGAGACCCACCAAGAATACAAGTCATGGTCCGGTCTAGGTCTCAACTTTTAGGCACACACACCACACACACATATATATATACTAAAATTCAGTTTTAACTGTAATAACCAAAAACTGAACCAAAAATTTTGGTTTCGATTATTTCAAGTTCGGTTTTGGTTTTTATATTTTTTTAGTTCAGTTTTTAAAATTTCAATTTATTCAGTTTAATTTTTAACTGAATAAATTGAATGATCACCCCTAGGTTTTATCTAGCAACTATTAAAAATTAGTAATAAAAAGTAACAAATAATTTATAACTTAACCTAACTCGATTAGATCTATAAATTTTTAAGCTTAAGCAACTATTTTCTTTTGAGTTAGGTCTAGCTAAGATATGCACTAAGTCCATACATTATCAGGGATAATCAAATTTGAAATCTAATTGGGTATCAAACTTTTGGAGTCCAATAATAATTTTAGTGGATAGGGCCCAAGGTAAAGAACCCCTAATAAGCTCAACTTGAAAGTTATATGTATATATGGTAAATATTATTATATAGTATTTAGATAACAAATTTTATATTAATATATATAGAAATGTTATATATTTTTGTGATACTTATAAAAAAATGAAACATTTAATCATTAATAAAGTAAAATAAATAAAACAGAACACTAACAAATTAAATAATATGAAAAAATAAATAATAATAATAATTATTTGTTAAAAATATTAATATAATTAATCTAAATTACTAAAACATTTTACAATAAATTATTAAAATAAAAATTTAATTATTTTAAACAATATTCACATCGCACCGATCCCCGCTTGTATATATAGAGTTCTGCTCTTTTGACTCAAATAGGACGTATATAGGCAAATGCTCAATGGTTGAGAAATGAGCCAAACAGCCATGCAGGAGATTCTTGATGTAGGGCCTAGAAAGCGCCAAGACTCATGTATCAATTCATTCCACGCCGACGCGTATCCCTGGGTAGTGCCAAGTGAACCTGCGAAATCATGATACGTAGAACGTACGAACCAACGGCAAGACAGAAATGGATCTCCAAAGATAAGGACCTTTGCTTCTCTATTGCTATTAATACCACCAACATTCAACAAGCCTGAAACAAAATCAACTAACTACACGTCTTCTCTTCTCTCAGCTCTCATCAGTCATCACACTCACACACTCGCTCTTCTATCATGGTCATGGCTGCCTCTGTAATAATGACTCTCTCCTCTCCTTCTTTGGCCGGAAAAGCACTGAAACTCACCGGCTTCACCTCAAAGAATCTCGGCGAAGGCGGGTTCACCATGAGAAGCACCTTGTCTCGGCCCAGGCAATCCATAACTGGAGGCCCGTGGTATGGTCCTGACCGTGTCAAGTACATGGGTCCTTTCTCCGGCCAGACTCCGTCCTACCTCACCGGTGAATTCCCCGGTGACTACGGCTGGGACAGTGCCGGGCTCTCTGCTGAGCCAGAGACCTTCGCCAAGAACCGTGAGCTTGAGGTCATCCACGCCAGATGGGCCATGCTGGGAACCGTAGGATGCATCGTGCCTGAGCTGCTCGAACGCAATGGCGTCAAGATCGGTGAGGCCGTATGGTTCAAGGCTGGTTCACAGATCTTCAGAGACGAAGGACTGAACTACTTGGGCGACCCGAAGTTGATACACGCTCAGAACATTCTGGCCGTCTTGGCTGCACAAGTTATCTTGATGGGCGCCATCGAGGGCTACCGTATCTCCGGAGGGCCTCTTGGAGAGCCGACTGACCCACTCTATCCCGGCGGCAACTTCGACCCACTTCACCTCGCCGACGACCCAGAAGAATTCGCCATTCTTAAGGTGAAGGAGATCAAGAATGGCAGACTGGCGATGTTCGCCATGTTGGGGTTCTACGTTCAGGCCATCGTTACAGGCAAGGGGCCATTGGAGAACCTGTATGACCACCTTGCCGACCCCTTCAAGAACAACGCTTGGGCCTTCGCCACAGCCTTCGACCCCAGCAACAGCTGAGCGAGAGAGGTGGGAAGAGTTATTGTAAACCAATGAGAAGTGAGAACTGAGAAAGTTCTAGCTCCTCACTCTGAGCGACTCTGTATGGTTTTGAATTTGTTGCTAGTGATATAAGTTGCAGAGTTGATGCAGAAAATGTGAATTACTAGTAGGAGTAGCTCTTTTTTTATATAATCGATCAACAACCGAACAGTTTGTTTATCTGTTTCATATTCACTTTCTGCACCAATGAACAGTTTGTTTATCTGTTTGATATTCACTGTCTGCACCAATTAATGGGGTTGATGTGGTTGTGCATATATGGTTGGAAGTGGAGGAGAAAAGTTCAAATTATTGGTCAAAAGAATATAGAAATGCATAGATGAAACTCGTATCAATTATTTTTTTATGGGCGTGGCAATTGTTTTTATATATTTGAAAAATAATAAGATTATAGTGTAGCATGGAGATGATTATTTGGTTTTCATGATTTTTTATTTTTTAAAAAAACCATAAAATCTAATTTACATGTGATTTGGTGAGTCTTTTCAAAGCTTGGGAAGAAGCCGGAAAGACCTATTAACTTTTTTTCAGTTCTTGAAATTGATTATTATATTAGAATTCCTTTAAGTTTTTTCTTGAAAATAATTTTTTTCTTCTTCCGACTCCCAACTTACTTTTTTCTCTCACCTCTCTGATTTTCTATGATTTTAATATTTTCAAAATATTTATTTACTAATTTTTATTCTTTTTTAAATATATATTACCATTCGTTATAGTCTATTTTACTTCCTATTTGCTTAAATTCCTCCACTTAATTTCCTTCTTTCACTTTGAAAATTGACATTTTATATTATTTTTTTAATTTTTTGTTCTATGCATATGTTCTTTTACTAGTTGAGTGACACGTGTAAAAAATTAAAAGAGAGTGGACAGAAAAAATGGTATAAAATCAAGGGAAAAATTTTAAATTTTTTGTTGTTGAAATCTCCATTGATGTTTACCTGTTTTGTAATTAAATCACCTAAATTTTGATACAGTTGTAAATAGACTTTTAGAATAGAAAAAGGTTAATGGAGCCTTTGATTTGATCGATAAGCATTTAAAAAAGGCTTAAAAAAATAAGTCTTTATTTTTAAAATAAACAATTATTTCAGATTTAGTTTTCAAATATCAATAAGTATTTAATGGTCCAAATAACTATTTATTTCAAATAAACACTTATTTTAAGGACTCCCAAACATGGTTTTATATATGGACCATGACCAAAGATGTACACCCAATGTGTCAACACTGCATTCATTGCATATCCCAAGTCTGAACCTAAGAATTCCTCAAGCAATTGAATGTTAATGGGCGGGCTCTGTCGAGTGCAGGCATATAGTAGTCGGAACATCCATTTAATAAGGAAAAAAAGGGAGATTGGTAAAAATTATGGAGAGAGAGAGGATCGAAACTGTTGAAGGGTTTTTTTTGATAAATAGGAGTGAGCAAAAAAAATTGAAAAACTAAATCGATTGAAAAAACCGACTGAAATAGAATCGAAAAATTGGTTAATAATCAATATAAAAAACCGGTAATTAACCGAATTGACTGGTATATATATTTTTCTATATATTTTTTATATATTTATGTATATTATATTATATACATTTTTTTATATATTATAAATTAATAAATATATATATTTATAATATATTATTTATTATTTATTATTTAAAATATATTATTTTATATATATTATAAAAACTAAAAAACCAAAAACCAGTGAACTAAACCGATGGTTAACCAAACCAGTCAACCAGTTAACCGATTGATTTTGATTCGGTTCCAGTTACCGGTTTTCCAAAAACTGGTACTATCAATTTGGTTCAAAAAAAAGGCCCACAGTTTGGTTACCTGAACCGTGACATCATGTACAAACGCATTGAACGGATGGTTAAGGGAGGGGTAATATTTGTCAATGACATCACCTAAGAGAGGAGGTTTGGATTAAATCCAACTTGAAAAGAGGGGATGTTTTAGCATTTAGGAAAAATCTTAAGAGTAGTTCAAGCTTGTAAAATTGTATAAATATCAAGGTTAATATGAGCACATAGAAGTTTGAACATCAACCAGAACTAGTACCTTCAGACAAGAGGTCTTTTTCTTTAAATACATGGCTAGCTTTTAGGGTTGTCAATGGGTTAGTTCTACTTCGACTCGACCGGATCGAATCTTATATTGGTTCTGGTTCTTAGATTTTGTCTCGATAATAATTGGGTCAGTTTGGGTTCTTGTTTGTTCTAAACCGTTTCAAATCCAAACTGATTATTTTATTACTAATATATAAATATCTCCTAATTCTCTTGTAGTTTTTATTATATTTTTATGTCTATAAATTTGATAAATAATATGTAAGATAATATTAGTTAAAAATACTTAATTTATTAACACATAAATATTTCACTAGTTTACTATCAATTTTTCTTAAGGTTATATTATGAAAAATCAAGTTTTAATTTATTATCAATGTAAATAATTATATTTATCAAAATAATCGAGTCTATCAGATTAGGCCTGATTATAGTTGGATGACTCTAGATATGTGATTTTGTGCCCTGTCACGACTCAGACCCAACCCATTGACAGACGTAGCCTTCTTACTAAAGGTGTAAAGAAAACTTAAAATTTAATTTCTAAAAATAAAAATATATGTATCATGTGCAACTCACATATTAAAATATATGTAAACTAGTAGTGGGGGCCTGTACAATGCATGGGCTTTGTTAAACGAAAGCTAAACAATAGAAATACATAAGAGTATATAATTGTTTAATATTTAGGCCAGTTTCAATTTAGCCATTTGTAAACTGACCAAAACTGAACCTACTCGACTATATATTTATATCTATATTATATAAAAGTGTAAAAGTAGTGTCGAAGGTTTTTTGGACTAAAATTACGCTCTATTTCTTTGTTTAAGAAAATGTATAACAATCATTTTATTATAGCTTTAGGTTCAGTGTGGAAGAAGTACAAATAATACAAAATATGTATAATGCAAATAGATACAAAATATAAGGTTTTTGCACTCTACACATTTGTATTTGTACTCCTTCCAAACTGAGCCTTAATGCCAACTTTAATAGTTACTAAAATGCCCATATTTGTATATTTAATCCATTTCTAATTGTAAGGGTTCAAAATGCAACTTCAATTATTACTTTCCACATCATTTAATCTCCTCTAATTAAGTCATTGTTAAAGTATTAAATCTCATTTTCTCTTATTAATTCATATATTTTTAAGTTATTTTTCATTAATAAATACTACTAACTAGATGTATGTCAATACTTTTAATAATATAAATCCATATATTTTAAAATTGACTCAAAAAACAAAACTATTCTTTATCCAAGTGGTGGTTAAGTAATTCAACCATCAGAGTCAAATTGATTAATCTACGAAGTCATAGTTAAGTAATAAAATTTTTAAAATAGAAATAAATATAGAAAATTACAAAAAAAAGTAGAAAAATTAGACACACTTATGTAATCAAATTAAAAAATAAGTGTAATAAACAACAATTATTTTTATTGATAATGAAAATGAAATACATAATTTAGAATTGGCCAAAAATGAAATATAAAAGTTAATAATAAATAGTTTAACTTTTGGGTTAAATGTATTAAAATTTAACATCATAAATAAATAATAAAATTAAGAAAATATAAAAATACAAAAATAAAAAATATATACATTTTGAAAAAAAAAACAACATTTCAGACACATGTATAATATCATATATTTATCATATTAAAAAAAAGTAAGTATAAAATATCAAAATTAGTTTCACACACAAAAATACAAAAAAACAATAGTAAAAATTGAACACATCTATAATTCTATGTTTACACTACTATAAAAAATATGAATAAGATTGTGGAATTTTCTTTTGACTAAAATACTCATTTTTGAATTAATCCATATTTAATTATAAGGTTTAAAACTTTAAATTATAAATTGAACTACTACTTTTCACTATATTCAATTCACTCTATTTAAATCTTACAATTTTTTATAAATGGACAAAAATATATATAAAAAAACATTACAAAATGAAGAATATAGCCAAGCAGTAGGGGTGCAAATGGATTGGATCATGATCCTATCCAAACCTTTTTTTTTTGTCGAAATCAGATATCCCCAGCCAGATCTTCAAATAGGATCGAGTCGGATAATAGGATCTGATAAGAAAGTGGATCAAATTCAGATCACTCCTTATCCTTATTTATTTATATTTTATTTTTTGCAAATTTGTTATATTATTTACTTTTTCATAAAAAATGTATGTATATGATGAAAATGGTTGAAAAGATACTTGTATTTTTTTATTTAAATTGTTATATTTTAATTTTTTTTAATATTTAAATTAAATTGGAATTGATCAGATCCAAATACTTGACTTCCTCATTGGATTCGTATTCAAATCCATGTTTATGAGATGCAATTGGATATTCTTTTAATAGTATTGGATCAGATTCGGATATACCTTGATTCAAATCTGATCCAGTCCGTTTTGCATCCATACCAAGCAGGTAGGCTTGTCAAAGATACCTAACACTTCACAACTCAATACGATTATCACATATTTGAATGAGGTGTTTATGTAATCAGATTTGGATTTTGCAATCTACATCCAATTAATAATAAAAAATATAAAATATAAAAACAAAAAAAAATACATAGAAGTTTATAGAAAAGTTTGGATATATTATTACTATCATTATCATCATCTAGAATTGCCACGGGTAAAACACGTACATGCTTACTAGAATAGTAATTAGAGATAATTTAAGAGATAAATAGGAGTTAGAGATAATTTAAGAGATAAATAAGAATTAGAGACAATTTAGGAGAAAATGGGGGAAAGTGGTGCCATTTGGCTAAACATTAGAAAAGATAATCCCTCCTTTGTGGTTGTTAGAAATAGTTAAGCCTATGTTATTTTCTTATTGGTTTAATGGCTGATTATGTGGATTAAAAAATTAAAAAATTAAAAAATTAAAAAAAAAAACAAGAAATTAGGAAGGGGGTTTGGAGCAAGGAGAGGCATGGTGATGTGGACTGTCTTGTTATATATATATATATATATTGGCTTACCCAGCCCATATAATAAAAAAGGCTTAAACTCATTAAAAAGAGGTAAAAACTATACTCCACTCCACCTCAGAATTCTAGATTCCACTGTAGACCTACAACAATTCAAAATTCCGAGTTGGCACCTACCCCAATTGTATGTTTAGTTGCTGCGATGGGGAAGGGAAAGTGGGAATATTCCCATAAGATTCCAGTTTTCCAACGTTTGTCCAAAGAGATGGGAAGGGAAATGTGTGGGACGTAGGTTCTCAAAATGGATGAAATGGGGTCGCATTGATTTGGTGCGACCCAAGTGCGAACGGAAACTTCTAAGAAAAAAGATCGGGCTCTTCCTCTTGCTTTCTTTCTAGACAACCCTCACTACGAACTTGCGTCAACAACGGTCTTCTCGCTAGTGCCGTTATCATTGATCTCTGGACAAGGTATGACCACCGACGACCGACGAGTATTTTTTATACTATTTTTGTAGTCGTCGAGCTCCTCTTGTCGATGGGAAGAGATGGCTGCTCTCCGGCCAAAATCCATTCTTTCCCAAATGTAACCTTGATTTTTTTCTATAGATCTACACTTCTATCTTGTAGATCTAACATTTTTTTGTGTTTTTTAACTTGTAGGGTCCAAATCTCCTTGTTCACTCTCGCAAAAGGTAAGTTAGATTCAAATCCAAAATGATGAACGACTGTAAGTTTTGTATTTTTTTGGGGTTTTGTGTTTTTTTTTTCAATATGGTACGTTTTGGGTTGAGATGTGTATCCCTTTTATGATTTTTGGGTTTGAGGTGTGTTCTTTTTTTCCTTTTTTTTTGAATAGTAGGATGTATTCAACACATTATTGGGATGAATACCATCATGTCAAGCAATTGAAAGAATCACACTGAAAACTGACAGATTTTCTCAGTAAACAAACACAAGAAACTGGTTATTTAGTATATTATTTCTTGGGAACTAAGAAAAAAAAATATTTTTTCTTCCCATCTCAGCCTTTCTCGGCAACCAAATGTACAACAATGTAAGGTGGAGCTAAGAAATGTTGGGGTGGACTGAATAATAAAAACCCATAAAAGAAGAACAGCTGTGGAATTTGAACCCACGCCCTTTCGGACCAGAGCCTAAATCTGGCGCCTTAGACCACTCGGCCAAACTGTCACGATTCGGTCTTTAAGTGATACCATATTTAATATAAAGATTATTCAATTAGTTTCATTTGGATTCTTCCAATTCTAATCGATTGTGGTAGGAGTCCAAAATTAGGCAATTAACCGTAGCCAGTGTCTCGATGCTCAGGTTCTTGTTACGTGAAACATAAAAAAGTCTTTAAAACACGGGTAACATTCTGACGTGGACGATTTTGATTGGTCTCAACTCCCGAGTAGCCTAAGCCATAATTTTGGAGTAGCCAAAAATGAATTTTGAAATTCAAGTCCATCCTGCTATTGGTTGGGGTTAACCCGCTTGGTTGGTTCGACTGAACCTGAAAATTTTGGCTATAAACCGAATATTTTGGGTCAGGTAGGTTGGCTGTTGACATGGATGAACCCAAATCAAAACACCGACAGGCTGAAATTATCCACTTATGATAATGACATAACATAACATAATGTGATTGATTCCCCCCACATCTTGTCAAACCACAGACTTTGAGAATTGGTCCACAATTCGTAAAACAAGAAGGAAATTGCTTGGCCGGCCCAGGGAAAATCACTTTTTGGCTGGTTGCTGAGCCGGGTTCCACGGCGTGGAATTTAGATTTAGATGCTGATAGTCGTAAAGCATCTTTTTGGACGATTTATGCTAGGGACTGCCGGACCGGACAGAAATGATAGTCCACTACGTCGGCCCTTGGGCTGGGCCTACTCAAATTTTCACAAATATTCAACCCAATTTGGCAGTGATGTTGGGGGACCATCTCACCTGCCTTATGACAGAGGTGTTCTTTTTGTGAGCATTTACAAGAGTCGATCATTTCTGCCCGGGCCCACATTGTTAGGTCCAGCCTGGCCTAGAAATTTTCGGACTCAGGCAAATATTTTTCTTCCGAACCTCTATACTCAGGCAAATTTTCGGACTCAGCACAATCCAACGTTTATTCGGGTGCAGGTTGGATTGGGCTAGGGTTTCTCTACCTAGCCTTTAAGGTCATGATACCCCTAAGTTTTATATAGGGTATTCCTGTAATTTGCTATAATTTCTAACCCCACAATCTTAGAGTTTAGGATTTGTTTTCATCTTTGTATTTGTATTACCAAGTGACACCTTTGAAGCCATAAACGTAATTCTAACTTAAATTCATGGCTCTAGGGTTTTCAAAGCTTGTCATAATAAGAAATATAATTAAAAGCAAGGTTTTTAAAATTAACTCGGACAATGAACCGGTCAGGGTTCAGTTTCTAGGTCAAATGGTCCAGCCGTTTGAACCGAATAGATGGCCCGTTCTAAAAAAAAATAAAAAAATAAAAATTGGCCAAACTGTTGAATGGTTCGAACAGTTTGACCACACAAGTCAACGATTTGCTGATTAAATCAACAGTTTTAAGCGAAATAACAATTCTGGATTAAAACAGAACTGGTCACTTCCCATTTTTCTGGTCTGACCATCCAGTCCAGTCCAATTTTAAAAACCATGATTAAAAGACTGTGGATCAAATCAAGGTGGTTTGAACCCTATAAATATAATTATCAGGCCCCCAAGGTGCAGGTAGGTCAGGCCCAGGCACCTCAAGTTATTCTTACTATCCCGTTCCCATGATCATATTTATCATCATCACTGGACATTCAGAGCAATTCAAGACAAACTTTAATGCCTTCCAGAAGCTGGAAGAGACCACCAAGAACTCTTGGTGAGGGGTCTTTTTCTGTACAGTCTAGCAATCTGATCATTATCTTAGTTTAGGGCTCAACAGTTTGGACCAGGGCGGCAAATGAATTGCATTGAATTCATTATACATAGATCCAAATTTGGTTCATTAATATTCGGATTTGAATTGAATATCATCTACCAAATTTAGATCAAGTTCTAATTGAATTCGGATATTGAATGCATTGTTAAATTAATCTAAATAAATGAATGGAAATTGCCTTGGGGCAGTTTTTTTTCAAAATAAAAAGATAAAATTATTATATATATTAATAAAATAATCTAATATTATTGTGACGTTCTATATCATGACTAAAATTTGGTTATGATGCTACAAAGACATAATACCTGAAAAACTTATAATCCATCAACCGGATTGGTTAAAACCTTTCCAGAATCATGTCTTTCAGGCATCATAGATTTTTCCACAACATTCATATAAATTTTACTAATGATACAAATATGAATATTATGCAAATTACCAGATTGGATCATATTGAATCAGATAGGCTGTGTTTGGTTGCAGTGCAAATTTATTTGCATTGGTGCAAAATTATGGTAGTGCAAATGATTTAGATACAAATTCTGATTTGTTTTTCTTCAAATTTTACCTTATTTTGTTTGATTGCAACACAAATAAAATAACATAAGACTTAAAACAGAATAAAGTAAAACTCAAATAAAATTAAACCAAAATTTGCGTTTTATTCATTATGCCTATGCATTTGTACTGGTGCAAATAAAATTGCACTGCAACCAAACACAGTCATAGGGGTGAATCTATGGAGTGTACATCTGCTGCAAGTCAGTGATGGAAATGAAATAAATTCATATTATAGTGCCTATGTTTCATTGAGGGGTCCCATCTTCCTGGGGGACTTTGAATTCAGATCCATGTTCATGTTCAATGCAATTATAAATTAAAATCGGCAGATCCGATGTTCAAGTCATTCTTTTGGCCTCATATGGTTGTGAGTGTAAATTCATTTGCACTGGTGTAAATGCATAAGAATGCAATTGGACCAATCCTGATTTACTTTTACTTCAGATTTGACCTTGTTTTGTTTGTTTGTAAGAAGTATAATGATGTGGTCCTCAATTTATATGATAAAGAAATAATGTCAGTGGATGGTTATTTATTTTGAAGAATAAAATAACAAGAAAATTGATGTACTCATTTTTTATACAAGAGAGAATTAAGATAGGAGAAATGGTACAATTTTTTCATCAGGTAAGAGTGGGAATGATAGTCATAAACAAATGGATTCAAAACTGAACCAGGTGCAAAATTTGTATCCAGTTTAAATTTGCAATGCCAATAAACAAAGCTAGCCTATGGAATGGATCCTAGGCCCTGTTTGGTTCAGGGGAATAGGGATCTGGAATCAGAATTGGAATGGGCTATTCTGATTCCAACTGTTTGGTTGGGCGGAATTAGAATCTCATTCCCATTCCTGCTAGAATAACATTCTCCCATTTGAGAGAATGATCGTTCCCTGCCCCTTCCTTGGGAATGAAATCCCATTCCTGTTGATTTTAATTCCGATTCCTATTCCTGTCTGAACCAAACATATTATGAGAATGGAGCATTCCAATTCTGATTCCGGAGGATTTTAATTTCGATTCCGACTACAAAGCAAATGGACCCCTAGATCATCTCTTTGGGACTGACTTTTGTGGTTCCAAGTTCCAAAACATTTGTAGAAAGTAAAAAAAGGAAAACTTTTTGATATGGACATTTCCTAAACTTTTATGTGCAAATAAGGAATGTGGAATAAAATCTTGGCAAAATTTATGGTCTAGCCATGGAATCAGGCAACAGAAGACATTAGTTCAACGAATTAGTAAGTACATCTTATCAAATGTGGAAGTACATTTTATGAGAAAAATATATTTATGAAAATAAACAAACTTTAACGTGATTGATTCATGCAGCCAAAATTAATGAAAGCATATAGTTGAATTATAAAATATTTGCCAAAAAAACTCTTCCAATGGAAAATTTTACCCAACTAGTTTTAAGTTTTATTATTATTATTTAGAGATTTTACCAAAAGTGAAGTAGGATTTTACCTTATATTGGACAAAATGATCCTGAAAAACTAAATTTCATTTCTTCATTTTTATTATTTACCAATAAAATATTAAAATAAAAATTCAATTGGTGGAGTCTGACTTGGGACAAAGTAAATCAGTCCCAGATCAATTAAGTTATATAAGATAGACATAGAATAGAACCACTATTAATGGGGACATTGAACCAAATTATACTTAACATCTATAATTAATTATGATAATAAACGATTTAGAACTTCATTTTTGATAATATAATCTTAATAAAATTGATAATAAATAGTAAACTATGTATATATTGATAACAAAGTGTTTTTAATAAGAACTATTTTATATACTATTCATAAATATGTATATATAATTGGTTGAGAGCAAAAAGAATCCGATCCCAACCCAATCGGGACATAAAAAGTTCCATTTGATGGACTTGACTAGAGATGTTCACGGTTTAATTAACTGTGGGCCTATTTTTCAAACCGAATCGATACCACTGGTTTCTAAAAAACTATGAACTAAAGTCAAACTGAAACCAATCGATTAACTGGTTAATTGGTTCGGCTTTTGATTGGTTTAATCCGTTGGTTTTTCCTTTTTTTATATTTATAATACATATTAAAATAAATATATAAATATATAATATAAATAGTAAATATATATATATATATATAGTATTATATATTATAAATATATATTTATCTAACCGAATCGACTGGCTCGATTTCATCGATTGGGTTCGATTTTTCGGTTCTTGATGAACACCCCTAAACCCGGCCCATGGACGGCTCAAAAACATTCAAATTTCAAAGTACAATGATTGCATTCCAAAAAAATCTGGAGATCTCTGGTTTTGAATATCGGTGGGATCTGCTGCAAACAAGGCCTGTCAAACAGGCTACGACGTAAACAATCAATGAGTGATCAACCAGTGTTCTGTTATATGGGGCCCACCATGGAACACTGACGTGTTCATTGTTGATTGGTTCGCAGAAGATCCAGACACCTCCAAGAGACTTCTCTTATCTTATTAGGTAAGATAATCAAATGCTTTCACATGATTCCTGATTCACGCTTTCACATCTGGGTTTGGTGTCGGTCTATGATATCAGAGGGAGATAGATGATTGAGATCTCCTGCCAAAAAAAACTCATATTCCAACAACCATAGAAGTGGGACTCGCTATATATGAGATGTGTGGTGTTAGATGATGTTAGGAGGGTGTTGGAATGAATTTCATTGTCAGGTGATCCGGACTCGGATCAGAGTTCTAATTCAGTCCATACAAACATAATTCATGTACACGTGTCTCTAGATCGCCCCATCTTACGTGGGCAGTGTTTTCACGTGCTGAGATTACTCAAAGCAAGCGTCAACAAAAGCGGACACACGTCAGAGTTAGTTGGTCGTACAGCTGCTACAGTTAAAAAGAGCATCAGAGTCCAAGGATTTCCGGACTGAATTGTTCTTAGCTGAAGGCTGAAGCTTTTCTCTTCTCTGTTTCCTTTCTCAAATTGGATAACAATGGAATCTTCATGACAAGAAACTAAAATTAAGTAGGGTTTGCCTGGGATTTTGATAAGAAATCCTTGTGGGGAGTTGGAGAAAACTGCAACTCTGCAAGAAAGCTCTTATACAATTTCTCCATAGCTGTTGCTTCCATCTGTGCCTCGGAATGTAAGTTTCTTGTTCTGGGTACTCTTAGATTTCCCAGATGCATAGAATTTGGTTTGGACAGAGTTAACCGTTGCTGCTTTTCTGCTGTATCTATTATGACTTGCCTCATCAAACGGCACGCCCAGTTTTAATGGGTTTATGCTGTTTCTATTATGATTTGTCTCATCAAACAGAATGTTTTCTCAGGTTATTTAGTATTATGTTGTTCTCTCAACTTCTCTGTAGAGTGTAGAATGAAGAGAGAATGAGTAGGAAACAGCATTTTTTTTTTCTTTTCTAATTGTTGATACCTGTGTATGTAACAGGCAATTAATGTGCAGCTTTTAAACAATTGGTACAAGAATGCATGCTTGGGTTTTTTGTTTCTTTATGCTTTGTGCTACTGTCTAGAATTCTGTTCAGCTTTTTTAGGCATCAAGCATCTGGGTTGATGGATCAGAGCTGGTTATGCGTGTTTGTATGAGTGAACGTCATTATAGGTTTTATATTGTGCCTCTAGTGCTTTCTGAAAAGCCAAATAGAATAAAAGATTTTCAGTTTAGTTTTCCTTTTATGAGCCTTCAGCCTTGGAAGCCACATGGGATGAACTCATTTCATCGAAGTTTTACTGAACGTAAAAGTGGCTTCATTACAGGGATGTTGTTATGAACACGAACTAAATATCTAAGCTCTATTATGAATCTGTCAACAGAAATTACAACTTTGTTCATTTCTTGAAACTTTCTAATAGCTTCATTTGATTTTTTTTTTTTTATATCCCATGATGTTAGATGGTAAATTATGCTTTCAAATATTAAGAAAGGCTGAACTGAAATTATGCTATTCCATGTGTTTTCCAAATTCCCCATTAAGTTTAACTTTATTGGATAGAGGAAAATGGAAATGTCATATTCTTTTCTACTCCTGTCCCTTTAGGTTATGTTTGGTTTGAAGGAAAAGGTAGGGAAAGGAAGGGAAATGGAGGAAAACCTATACAAGGTTTGTAAACGTTTCCTTACCTTTCTCTTCCTTTCCCTACTTTTTCCTTCAAACCAAACACACCATTAAAGTCTAGTGACTATTGAGTAGTTAGGATTGGTATATTGATGTTTATTATGAACATCTATAACTAAATGATACAGAAGGTTGTCTAGTTTCTTTGGAGTTTTTTCCTTTTATTTATCCTTTGTTTTAACCTGGCTGTGTTGATATTGCAGTGGGCATTGAACAGACAGTAGCTCAGTATTAACCAGTTGATTCTGATTCTCTGTGTTTGATTTCTGGCATCCTCTGAGTCTATATCTATTTCTATGTGTAGAAATAAATGGGCAATGCTGGGGTCTTAGCATTCTACATCACAATATGCTGTGTGGCCTTTGTCATCTCAAAAATTGTTGTCTCTGTCCTCCTTTACCGGAGATGGCAAAGGAAGCACAATGTTATCCAAAATAGCATGTCAGGTAATGATCTTTCTTTTGGAGCTCAAGTCATTAAAAGTTTTGAGCCAGTGACTGTGAGAGGAAGTGCAATATCTAACATATCCAGGCATATTGACAGGTGGAAAGATGGTAATGTTCAGGTCTGAAAAGTTGCAGGCACTGACCTCAGAAGCATTCTTAAAGAAGACAATGAAGTTAACCAACAAAGATATTATTGGCTCTGGTGGCTACGGAACAGTCTACAGGCTGATCATAAATGATTCCATAGCCTTTGCTGTAAAAAGAGTAAACAGGGGTAGTGCAGACCGTGACCGAGGATTTGAGAGGGAGTTGAAGGCAATGGGGGACATAAAGCACCGGAATATTGTCACTCTCCATGGATATTGCACTGCTCCTCAGTTTAATCTTCTTATATATGATCTAATGCCTAATGGAAGTTTGGATGCATTGCTTCATCGTATGAAATTTATAGTTTTGCCTGCATAAGTTTTAATTGGATCCTATTCATTATTAAATGGATATTGCCACTGCCACTTCTTGGTTTTCCCAACTTAAAGAACATACTGATGCAGGTAGATCAAATGACAAGAAACCTCTGGACTGGCCTTCAAGATACAAAATAGCTGTAGGTTCTGCAAGAGGCATTTCTTACCTTCATCATGATTGTATCCCTCATATAATCCACAGAGATATTAAATCAAGCAATATATTGTTGGATAAAAACATGGAAGCTCGAGTATCTGATTTTGGATTAGCAACATTAATGGAACCAGATAATACTCATGTTTCAACATTTGTTGCTGGAACATTTGGTTACTTAGCACCTGGTACATCCCACAATCCCACATGACCAGATTACAATTAGTTCTCCAATTACCATGTTATAATCCTGTTAGATGATGCATAAATGCTGTTTTGCAGAATATTTTGATACTGGGAAAGCAACAGCAAAGGGAGATGTCTACAGCTTTGGTGTTGTTTTACTTGAGCTTCTAACTGGAAAAAGACCAATGGATGAAGCATTTCTTGAGGAGGGAACCAAACTGGTAACCTGGGTAGGTTTTCCAATTGAAAAAACCTTCAATATATTTTAGTTTTCATTTTTTTTTTGTTTCTATAGTTTTTTTCCTTAGAAATTTCCACGTTTTGCTGCATGACAAAATTGCAGTCCTAGATAAGTTTACATGGATCTCGTCCACCCTATCTTAAGATCCCTGGTTTATCTGGCACTTCATTTCATTATTTCCACAAATTCAAATGACATGGAAAATTAAGACATGGATACCATTTTCATATTCTCGAACCATTTAGTAATGAATAGGATCTAATTAAAACTTATGCAAGTAAAACTATAAATTTCGTAAGATGAAGCAATGCATCCAAACTTCCATTGTGCATGATATGGTTTTCTCTGTTATTCTTGTTATGAAATATTCATCATGTCCTCTGTCTTCAATTCTTTCCTTTTTTTTTGTTTTTCCTTATTTGAGTAGAGAGAGAATCACCTTTTTAGTGACAAGACTACTACTAAGAAATGCATAGAATACCTTTTATTTGAAGCTAAACATAGATTGAGATTTGTTCTCTTCGTTCAACAAATATCATCAAGAAACCACATGAAGTAATTTCTCTCAAAATGTCTTAGTTGTTTAGAAAAGTGGGAATTTCAATCCCAATTTTCTCATCATCAGATGAAGTTGTTCAAATTACCTTTGATAACATATACTTTCATTTTTTGGATGACAATAGAGGGGTTTTGTTAAAGACATCCAAATTGCTTTAGTTCAGTTCTCCATTATGCAAGGAACTTCAGATATGATAATTGTATGACAATGACAATACATTTGCTATTTTATGTCACATTCCTCAATTGTTTCATGGGTTGACTCTTCTTGCTGATTATTTTTCTCCTTGAACTTCAATTTTATCATGGGAGATGTTTGACCATATTGATTTGGATATGCAACAGGTAAAAGCAGTTGTTAATGAGAAGAAGGAAGAGCTTGTAGTTGACAATAGCTTAGTATGTTATCCAATGGATGAAGTTAACATTGTGTTCCGTATTGCGCTAATGTGCCTCGAATCAGACCCCTCCAAGAGACCAGCTATGGATGAGGTTGTCAAAATGCTAGAGCAGATAAAGTCTGATAAACTTGTATTGGATTATTGATATCTGCTTAAGCATTTTCTGTTTTCAAGTTAAAGGTATTTCCATATCTCATTTTCCATGTGTTTTTGATGTTGTGCAGACAATGGGTTACAGTTTGGCCGGTCATTCATCATTATTGGATTGGCATCTAACCAACCAACTCAATTTCTAGATGGAAATTTTACTGATGAGTTTACAGCATTTCTAAATTTGTCTCCTTTTTCATCAAAACCCATGGGGCCTACCCATAAATATGTTGGTCTTGGGACCATGTATCCCCCTATTCCATAGTTTCAGAAGGGAAAGGGAGTCTACAATTTTCTTTTTAGATTCAATAAACTCTTTTTTATCTTGTTGCTAAAGAAAACAAAAAAATCCATTGATGATGATGCTTAACCTTCATCTATTCTTTCTTACAGGGTTTTGATTGAATGATTAGAACCACAAATTTGAGAAGTTCAGCCTCAGCTCTTCCAAGACAACTCTTCTCGACTCTTGGCTACATCAAGGTTGCAAAACAAGGACCTGTCCATTTTGATAAAAGGTTCACCTAGTTAAAGCTGTAGTTTACAATATTAATCCCTTTTCAGAGTGACATTTTGTAACTGAAAGTATATACTCTTCTGTAATTATGGATCCATTAGGTTGACCTACAAGGCCAACCCAAAACTGTAAATGTAAATTATGCATAACATTTCAAGAAAAAAAAAAACTTCTGAAGCACTTTTGTGCTGGTTAATTTCGAATCTTCAACAAGAACTGATAAAACATATATTAACAATTTCTTGATCATGTGGAAATTGAGTGGGAAAGCATATAGACCAAAAAAAGATTCCCTTACAGTAAATAAGCATGACGTCAATTCAATATAAGTTTTGTTGCATTTGTATTTGCTCAACTAACCAAAGCAGGAGATAAAAATAGAGAAAAACAAAATCTTATTGAACACAGGACTTGACAATTATATATGATGTCACAATTTTCAGAAGCGTGTTAAGATGTATCTGATAGACAAAACATAAATAAATAACTAAAGTTCTAGAGATACATGTCCTTGACAACCTTTTACTAGCATGAGAAAACAAGGTCATGCATTGATATCTAAACTAAGTACCTTAGCAGTTATATGGACTGCCATAAGATCAGTCAAATACATTAAATTTTCAAAATGCATAAACTAGGTACCTTAGCAGTTAAACTTTATGTGTTCTCCCAGTTGTTGAGTGGTTCTATGGATCGTGTACAGGATATGAGAATATATAGCTAGAATGGGTGGGATCAACAGGATCGATTGCTTTATTAACCCTGAAGAATCATCTAACTTTGACATTGTAAGTAAACTGGTCCAAAAACTTCTTTAGGCCCATAGCCAACTAGTTGAAGTACCAAAAAATAAAACCTCTGGCTGATTCTACAAATGGTAACATTGCAAATGATGAGAAATGATTCAAGGTGATCATATTATCCATGTACACTTCAAGGTGATCATGTTGTCCATGAGAATAAAACAGTCATTGCCCTTTGTTATCTTGCTTTTGCATTTTGATCTCCAAAGACCATGACCTGGTAATGGAATGTGCCTGATGGAGTTATTCTTGATGTCCTTTTTCTCTTCTCCTCTTCCATCAGTATTTGATTCTTAGTTGTTTCTCATGTTATCTACACTTGTTCAGCCTGGTAAGCATCTTCTAGTGTCTTTTCATGTCTTGAACATTCTAGAAAAACTTGTAATGTCACTAAAACATAAAGAAATTTGTCTATGGGAAATTTTGTTATTTGTTATGAATGACATTGAATGCTTCATGCATTGAACCACAACCATGTAGGATAGCATGGAAGTAGAACTGGGCTTTTACACTTCATAGCTTTAATGTATGGGACTAATTTGGGCACACATCCCATTTTTGATAAACCTGGAACATCCCTAATGATACTACAAGGAAACCATTGTTTTTATGATAAAAAGTCAAAAATGGGGGATTTCATTTGTCTTTTAAAACATGTGCTTTCTGTCTAATGATTGGGGTATTACCCCCTTTATCAGAAATGGGGTGTGCCTAAATGTTTTCCATGTTTCAACCAACGCCCTCTATGAGATAATCACATATTAAATTAATAAATTATACAAGTTGTATTTATCAGTGAAATATTCCCTAATGATCTTCTTCCCGCATATTATCCTTTTCTTGTTATTATAATTACAAAGAACAATAACAACCTGCCCATTTTGTCCTTTCCATTGCAACTTTCAGTAACTGACCCTATAACCCCCATCCAGAAACTACCTGGATAACAAATGGAAGAAATGGAAACAAGCACTTAATATCCATCCCACTTAAAAGGAAAACCTCCTTCTCTAAGGCTGTGTTTGATTTGATAGAAAAATAAGAGGCAAGCAAAAAGTTGAGTAAAAATTCTTAAGGATTTAACTATAGAAACTGAGTTATTGGGACTTACAAGGTGTGAATTTTAATGGAATGCTTGGATTATGACATGGAAAAGAAACTCTCTATGTACTTAATAGGTAGGAGGTTTCCCATTATCATGGGTTTATGATCTTAGGCTGTGTAGGGAAAGTTCTTTTGTCATGGGGATTAACTTTCTATGTGCTTCAAGTGCTTGACAAGAGGAAACCTCCTACTTATAATTTCACAGGAAGTTTATCTTCCATGTCATAACCCAAGCCTTCCATCAAATATTCACACCTTATACATCCCAATGGCCCAGTTTTTTAAGGTAACTACCCATCCTTATTTACCATAGCATTCCAGAAACTCCACTCTACATAATCTAACTTACTAACCTTGTTATCTACCTTCATCATCTAGTTCATCATGCAGGCACATAATGAAAGTGGGAAAGAATAAAACAAGTCTGTCAGGTTTTAGCAGAAAATGGTAGCTTTCTAGAGGTTAATATTAGGTTTCAATTTGAGTTCAGAAAGACCTCACAAAGCTCTTGGTTGGGCAAGTTTATTACTGGGTAAATTAGTGGCTTGGTTTTACCAAGTCTCAAATGGTTGTAACAGAGGGCTTAAACTAAATTTGCATTCAGGGTTTATGAAACAGAAATGGGGGTTAGATTTTAATGCAATTTGGAATCAGCCGGTTTATATCTATGTGGAAGGAAAAAATAGGGTTTTTCTGAACTAAGAAAGGGTTGACATAGGATTTATAAGTTGGTTGATGAGGAAGTTATGGATGCAGCAAAGCTAATAAGAGGAATTATGTGGATATTCTAATGTACAATGAAGTAGGAAGAAAACGTGAATAACAGTAGTGGAATTAAGCGCTCTGTTGCAAGTTGAAGGGGCTAGAAAGGCTAGGTTCAGACATATAGGACATGGATTGAAGTAGTAAAACTGATTTAAGCGCTCATAATTTAACAATAGATATGTGACACTAAACAGAACAGAGTTGAGACAGGATTCATGCATTGGACCCATACAGTTGGGAAGAATCTTTGATGATGATGAACAATAAAGTGGAATTACCACTTCAAAGTATAGTATGTGATAGAATAACATCAATGAAGAAAATTCGTTCCTCCAGCACATTTCACCACACTATAGCGGCAATGATACCATCAAGAGATATGCTTCTTGGAGACAGTGAACTAATACAGGCTATTGCTTAATCTAGATCATATCTTCCAGCACAAGAAAACAACTCTAGTGGTTAATGAAAAAGAAAAAGAAAAGAGATGCATGGGTTTCTCCTCTCTCTCTGTGAATATAGAAATTACAAGGTCGATGTGTGCAAATACATAAAATATATGAATTGGACAAGTATGACTTCTTACCCTCCATTGTTCCCCCTCAAGCTGATTCTATGGGAATATTCATGCTCTTCACAGGTCATAGCCTTAGTAAAGATATTAGCAAACTAATGCTCCAAAAGATATATGAAGATGTATAATATGACCACTTAAAAGAGTGATCAAATGAAGTGGCAGCCAACCTTAATGTGTTTAATCGGGCAATATCTATGATGCCAGAAAGGTATCATATTAGAAGAACTTAATACCAACTGATTGGTTACCATTTTTGTGATACCAGTTCATTGATTATAAGTTCAAAGAATCTTAAGATATTGCATGTCATAAGGAAAACGAAGTGAAAATAATTTCTTGAGTCTTGAATCTATGACTTTTTAGTAAACATACAACCTTTTTTTTTTCTTTTGATCCACGGGCCTACACAACTGGGAGGGGGTAGCCCATCCCCCATCCCCCAAATCCATAACCCCCCACCCTGGTGCAGGTGGGATTCGATCCTAAATCTTCGCTACAACCAGCCAGTTGGCACCTTGCACTAAACATACAACATTTAAACCAGAATAAAAAGGCCATTAATCTAGCACCCAGTAAGAATATATATTCAAATATCATGAATCAACTGGGGTGAATCCATTTTCACTCCAGTTATGAACATGTCAAATTTGAATCGCTCTTAACTAGATAGGATTCAAATTTGAATTCGAAGGATGCATACCGTTTGTTCCAAAATCCGAAAAAGTTAGAAGACCCCAGATAGCTGGGACCAACATTGTGTAATGGCCTGATACAGATGCATACCGTTTGCGGCCCTACATCAAAGGCAAGGCTGGCCTTAGCACCTAGTATAGGGGGCTTAGTGTAACTGTAATCTGGGTTTGGCCTGTCCTGACCCAGATCAGCCCTCGGGCCTGAAATATAGGCTGCGGCCAGGCCTTACACAAGTTCAGAACGTACACACATATGGCTGGGCTAAGACGAGCCTAGGATATTGCGCCTAAGCCCAGAAATTTGCAGGCCAGACTGACTGGACTAGGATCTAGGAATAACTACCCTAACTCTCACGATGTATAGGGAAGGTCCTTCAATTCTAACCTATGGTTGAGTTGTCAATGTCTGTCCTAGCCATGCCTGAGTTGGGCCTTTTTTTTTAGCTTTTCCGACTTGGGCCCTACAAGGATTGGCCATTTCTATTCCCATCTTAATTCCTCAAACAAGCCTGCAGCCAAAACTCAAAAGGTCACCAGAAGGCCATCCCCCTTCATGGCCCACACTGAGCTGCCTCCATTTGGAATCAGGGTAACCCTAAAAATAAAGCAGGGATTATCAGATGGATCCATATGGTGGCATGGGCCAGTGGGAACGTTAAGCAAAGTTGGGCTATAGGCCTATGTCATTCTTCAGTCTACTCAGCGCCAGATGATGGTGAAGATTTACACTATCGTGGGCCCCCATGATTCCTACCAAACTGACTAAACAAGGCTAGCATGGAGCCCACCGTCCTTCATCTTGTTAGAAATAAAACAACCAACAAAAATGTAAGGGAGAAGTGGAGTACGCCGCACGGATGGCACTGTCTATAAACACCAAAAGCTACAAACAAAACCTGTCAGAATGGAAGAGCTTACTCTGATGGATCCTGCACCCACCAAAGAGTGCAAGATAGAAAACTAGAATGGTGTATTAGGATGATCATAGCCGTCCATTAACTGAACAAAGAGAAAGATAACAGATCAAACTTTTTCTTTTTTTTAATCTAATGAGCTGAGCCCAAGAGACTGCCTTACTGCGTGAATCAGAAGTGTAGAGACTATCTGAGTTAATAGAGTGTTACCCTTTATCAGACTTTGGATTGACTTAACTCATTTTTTAACAAAAGGACAACATTTAAAACAACTGTGTTTATAATTTAAAATGTTGTCAGATTTGGACCAAATCAAATCGAGGTCCAATTATAAATATATTAAATCAGATTACTATAACTAGAATTTGATTCAAATTTGAATTAGGACAAACGAATATTGTTTGCAGCCCTACACCATCCAAAAAGAATTAACAGCAAAAACAATTCCACATGTGCTCTATTGGTGGGTCTACCAAAAGTCCCAGACCCCTTTTGAGTGGGCTTTTAGCTGAGAAGCTTTAGTTGAGTTGCTTTAGCTGAGATGCTTTGCAGAAGCCACTAAAGAGAAGCTTCAAGGAAAAACCATGCAAATAGTTAAATGGTCAATTTAATGTTAGCTTTCCAAGTGGGTCTTACCCCAAAAGCCAGAAGCAGCAATGTGAAATCCCTCCCAAAGGTGCCCTTTTGGGAGGGTTTTGCATGGAGAATCTTACCTGGACAGATCATAAACAATGTTTAGTAAAAATCTGCAAAGCCCAAATTAGCCTGTCCTTCAGCAAAGACAAGGGCTTTACACCGAAGCTTCTTTCAGTTGCTTGTCCAAAGAAGCCCTACCAAACTTTCTAAGAGAGTCTGTCTAACTGCTCATAAACCTTGTAGAGAATGACCATGTCCATTTAATATTCAGATGGTCACTTGCATCCCTCCCAACGATCCAGTAGCTGAGATGATCACTTCATCTTCGAGAATGGAGGTATGGGATCAAACCTGTGTAACTGTAGGCTCTCCGTGGTATGATTAGTGGATCACATGCCCACCCCTCAATATTCCATACCTTGGGAAAAAAAAAAAGAAAGAAAAACAACTAACTCATCAACCAATGAATGTTTGGTTTGGTTCAGCATTTGCCCATCTATAGTTCAATCTCAGTAACTTGGTTTTTTATATTATTTATGTTGTTTTACGAAAAAGACATGTATACCCCATTTTGTTTTAAAATAGATATGATAAAATGATAGTAATTTTATCAATAATATAGACCTAAAACGGGGAATGATCAAAACCCTTCAATTGAATTGAATCGAATCGTTTTTGGATATCCAATAAAATGATACTAATCGAATTCGATTTTGAATTTGAATCATATACATTTTCTATTAAATTGAATTTAGAAATACCCTGATTTGAATCCAATCCGATCTATTTACATCTCTAACTTTATAACCCATGTTCCATTTGATCACCTTAGCTACCATGAAATGGGAGGATGAGATTTTCCTATACCTTCTTCTTATCTGATTCTCACGAGTTTAAAATTTATGAATATAAAGGGTAAAAGGGGCATCATGATAATCCTGCAAACACCACATATGTCTGAGGGGAGGAGAGTATTTGTAGTTAATTAGTACGGAAATCCAAAAGTTAGGTTTAACCCTTTTTGATAGGCTGCATCCCCTGTGAATAGACACAAGGTTGAAGGCACCCCTCTCTTTAATATAATTATTAACATCATCACTTAGGTTGCTTTATTCCTTTTAAAATTGTTCTAGGGGTATGCGCTTAAGGATAATAAACTTTTTTTTTTCTTTTGGTATTAAGTAGGATAGTAATTCACTGTTAATTAATCTCTTTTCACTTCTTTACTGATATATTTAACAACCTTGCTTTAATAAATTAATCTTTGGAATTTCTGTTAACCAGTGGTCTGTCAGTTCAGTACAACGGCTCGTTAGACATAGCCGTTACTGCCTTTCTTACCCTTTAAATATCAACTCCCTAGTCCCTCCCCCCTGCCCCCTATGCTCTCAGCCTTGCTCCACGGAACCCACAATTGACATTAACATTCTATTATCCTCTCTCTCAGCAATGGCTAAAGTTGCTCTCTCTCCTAACAATATTTTCCTTTTTGCGCTGCTTTTGTCCTTCAGCTCAGGTACTTGTCACTTCATGGGTTTCTGAGTTCATTTTTTTCACTTGATTTTGTACTCATTTCTTCCCTCTTTTTGGGATTTTCTTTGGGGTAGACTCAACTGTATGGAAAGATTTTCTTCGATTTGCCGAGTTTTTTTTTTTCTGAAAATGTGAACTGTGTCTGGTCTGCTAGTAAGATTTTCTATTTATATCTCAAGTGGACATTCGAGATTTATTTGTCTGAACTAGTTTTCCCAAAAAAATGAACCCTTGCTTCTACATATTTGAACTTTTTTTCTCCCATTGGATCATGAAATCGGAACTTGGTTAGAGAAACAAACAGAAGTTTACATAAATTTGAACTGGGTTATACTTGTTCTGTTTTACTTAAAAATCTTCCTCCAGCTTTCCTGCATTGCAGGTCATCCATTAGATCTGAACTGGGTTTTCCTTAATTTCATTTCTTCTTTTCATCTCTAAATGCACTAACCTTAAATCTGTGAGAGTCATGCTGTCGGTATCATGACTTTCATGTAATTCATGTGCTTACTTTTGAATCTGAAGTAGATTTAGCTAACTCTCCACTTTTTGTTAAATATTTAACTCAAATTTCCTGAATCAGAAAGGTTTCAGTCAATTTGATCTGGATTTAGAATACCCATTTCATTTTACATCAAAGTCTAGTCCTGGAATCAGTTCACTCTGAAGTTGGTTTGATGATCTGAGTTACAGTCTTTGAATCCATTCAGCTTCCACCCTGGCAAACAATTCTAATCTTTTTTCTTGTTTAATATTACAATTTATCTGTATGACCTATAATTCTTGAGATGTAGTACTGATCTGCCTGTATAAATTTTTGCAGGAGGAACCCTGAGACTAGTGAGCGGACAGGTAATCCAAAAAGCGCATTACAGAATAATGTTATACACTACAGTCACAGTGAAGGGAAAACTTCATCTCATTGAACTGACTACTGTACAATTCTCATGGTATTGCAGAAAACTTGGTGTGTGGCCAAGCCTTCATCAGATGATGCAACTCTCTTAGCAAACATCAACTATGCCTGCTCTCAGGTGGACTGCCGCATTATCCAAAGGGGGTGCCCTTGCTTCTTCCCAGATAATCTGATTAACCATGCTTCTGTTGCTATGAACCTCTACTACCAGTCCAGGGGCAAGAACAGGTGGAACTGTGACTTCAAGAACTCAGCACTCATTGTTACTACTGATCCAAGTAAGCCCTCTTTTCCAATAGTTGAAGAAGAAAATTCAGAAGTAACAGAACTATCAAATTGGTAGTTCTCTGCAAACTGTGTAAGAAATCTGCTTGCTGTAAATGTTATATGTTGATAGTTGGTACTAAAGGATTTGGGTTTTGCATTTTGCAGGTTATGGTAACTGCATTTATAACTAGAAAGTATGAATGAGAATCCCTGCAGAGGATTATTGAGTCCAGTTGTTTAAGCTGCTGCTTGAATATAAATTTATGTAAATGTGATGAATGCGAGGGTCTTCTGTTTCAGGAACATTCATTCTTCCTATGAATTCAGTATTTTGCAGAGAAACGATCTAATTTTGCATCTATTTTCCTTTTTTGTTGTTTCACTCTGTTTTTACTCTTGCCTCTCGGGTTGTCTTATTTAACCCCATAGTTACAAGGATTAAGTGGCTGTCTGCATCCCTACAAGGTGACTTCTGTGGAGAATGTGGAATTGAACAGCACATTCATTGTATTTGAGATTCCATTACACTTTATGCACTGGAGATGCCTCCTAGTGGGACACATTCTATCAACTTTTTCACAATGAACAGAATGAAGCTGCTCATTTCCGCACAAAAGAAAATGAATTGAGATTTGCTGTAGGTTAGCCTTTTCTTGTCATTTTTGCCATATCAGAGAATCATTGCATTCTTGTTAGAAGAATGGTTGCTCCTAGTGTGTGTGTGTGTGGGACTCATGCACACATTTTGATGGTTAGGACAAGATGAATTTGAATTGAAAATGGATTTGGCCCAAAAGCTGCTTAGAGAGCTTTTGATTGATCTACTTACCTTTTGGAGTCTTGTTTTTAAAGATCAAGACCATTTGGTAAGTATCCTGGTCTATCATGGTCTACTAGTTTAATAAAAGAGTTTAGGTGTGGAAAGAGAGAAGCTTATTGATTTTCGACCATTTTGGGCTTTCACAAGCTTTCTAGGTTGCAGGTCTTTCCGACTTCCCCGTCTTTCATTGCCAAACATAAAAGACCACGAGTCAAGCTTGCAACAATTTTAAGGAAATCGAAAGTTCCCTCTCTTTGATGGAGAGAGCAGGCAATTGTTAGGTAACTACTGGTTTGCCTTTGCACATGTATGAAGGTTTCTTCAAATCAATTTACAGCATCACCACAAGATCGCTCAGGATGAAAACTTTCATCCTCCCAGCTACATGATGCAATTCCAACCATTTTTTTCTGACATTCTCCCCTATCTTTCTATCTCTTATTATCTACATGCATATGACAATGTTAATTATGTCATTTTGTATGGGGGTGTTTTTCACCTTAGATCGACATAGGTAAATGATACGAGTTTTTTTAATCAAAATACTGATGTCTTTGGTTGCATGTAAAATGAAGGAAAATGAAATATTTCTTTTCGAAAAATAGTATTTGATATTATGTAATTAATTTAAAAATTGAAAATAACATAAAACACACTTAGGATTAAAATTTGAAAATAACTCAAAGTTGGTTAATGTAAAATAGGTTGGTTCCTGCCTTGAAATTCATGTTTGCACTCTCATGGCCAAACAAGACACCATAAATTTATGACTGCTAAACTGAACTGGTTTGCATCCAAATATTTGAATAAATTTGTATTCACATCAGTGCATTCGTTTTTTGCACTCTTACCAAACATAAGCACAATTTTACTTTGGTGCATTTGTTTGGCTCAATTTGAGATGAATACAAATACAAATATATGTGATGCAGGTACAAGGTTTAGAAATACAATATTATATATACAAGGCTTTGCACTGTATATATTTGTATTTGTACTCTTCCCAAACAAAGCCAAATGAAGAATTGAGATCAGTTTTGGATTAGTATAGGACTACACAACAGGCCGATATCATGTATTTTCGACATCATAGTTTATTATTATTATTATCATTGGCTTCATGGGGCTACACAAGGGTAGTCCATCCCCCAAACCCATAACCCTCTGAAACCCTTGTGGAGGTAGGATTCAGTCCCGAGTAAGGGTGTTTGGTCTGGTCTAGTCTTAAAATGGTTTGTATTGGTTTTAGAATATCTCATACAGTAATGGTCTGTTTTCTAAATTTTAGAAACCAAACCAAATGAAACCGTAAACCATATTAAACTGAATTATTAAAAACATGTTTATTAATGTATATAATATATAATGTATATGTTTAAACATATGTATGTAAAGTATGTATGTGTATATTCATTTAACATTTCATACATGATTGTTTGTTTCAATTTTTAACTTGTAAGTTGATGTCCAAGGAGCTGTTTATATTTGAGAAGGTGCAAATATAATTCATATAATAGTACTAGGTGGCACTTATTAACATTTCAATTTGACATTTGAATTATATTAGTTATTTATGTAGATATACATGTTATTTGGGCTTTCTAATTGGGTTAAGCCCAACAGAATGGCCCAAACCATATTAGAAACCGGGCCAGATTGTAATAAAATGATTTGGTCTAATTTGATTCCTATACTAAAATGGTTCGGTTTGGTTTGAGAATTTTTCAAACCGTAATTTACTAATTTGGTTTGAGATCTTCTCCAAACAATGAACACCCTTAATCCCAAGTCTCTGCTACAACTATCAGAGACCTTACCAACTAGCTAGTTGGCACCTTGCCAGGCATCATAGCTTTTTCCTAAATAATAAAGTTGCAACTCAGGAGGGTTGGGCTAAGTTGAGAGCCAACCTAGGCCCAACTTTAAATGTAAAACTAGGGCTCTGGCCCCTAGACCAACCTAAATCAAAAACATTATCAGGCCAACCTTGGCGTAGCTAATTACTTGTGACACGAAAGATTGTTTGGATTTGATCAATGCAAATTGGCATACAATTTTTATTTTAGACTGTTTATAGTTGAAACAAACATAATTTAAAAATGTATCTCTGGGAGACAGTTTGTAAAAACACCAGTTTACCATCCAGGGGTGAAGTCATTGTAGCTAAAGTGACTCTCATACAAGGCAAGCAAGATTTATCCAGTCCCCCAATACCAGAAAAAAGATTGGTTTGATTGGTCTGGGCTCAGGTTCAACTCACCCAATTTGCAGCCCTAGCTAAGCCCCTAAGTACCAATTAAGTGCCACTACAAAGAGAAAGGATGCATGGGTTGTAATGGTTGTAAAGATATTTATATCTATTAATAACTGACATAAAAATTTGACTTGGGCGCAAAGTTTTAACTTGATTGGGTTTTGCAGTGCAATTTCATTTGCACTAGTGTAAAAGTTTGGGAGCACAATATCCATCAAAAAAAAGTTTGGGAGCATAAATGATTTTATTGAAAATTCGGATTTATTTTTGTTTTTATCTTTTGTCTTTTTGTTTGTTTGTTTGTTTGTTTGTTTGCTTTATTGTAGACTAAATATGATAAAAACTGAAGCGAAGTAAAATCCAGAACAAGCACCGTTCTCCTTTGCACTATCATACACTTTACTAGTGCAAATGAAATTACACTACAAAGATCAGATTAAATAGTCAAATAGACAAAACCCTTTTTAATTACCAAGTAAAATGGTGGTCAAATTTTACTAACCATTTCTGAGTTTCTATTTGTCTAATGTTGTGAAAATACCTATGGGGTGTGCTCTTACCAGAAATATTAGTGTCAAAATGTATATGTATCAGTTTCCAAAGAGAGGGAGGTGATACTTGTGTTGAATCCCATGTTCTCTTGTATCCAAAGAAAAAAAAAAAAAACCCAAGTTCTCATTAATGTAATGAGTATCAATTTGTATCGCAAGAAACCTATCAAAAAGTCCAAGAAATATCTAAGTCTTTGGTTTGATGGAACATAACAAAGAAACAGTAGGTTGAAGCCTTTAAAGGAAAGCACTCAAGGCTATGCTTGTTTGCATTGCAAATCTGAACTGGATACAAAATTTTCACTAGTTTAGTTTTGCATCTATTTATTTGTAGGTATGATTTCCTACTTGAAACAAAATCTATATATTTTTTTGTCTCATTTGCAATTTTTGGCAGTATATTTTTGGATGCAAAATTTGCACCACCTTCCTCTTACCTTAATTCTTTATCATATATCATATAAAGTAGGAATCATATCATCTTACTTCTTATCATACTCCCCAAAAAAAATAACTTCCTAACCTCCCATCTCCATTCCCTTCCTAACCTCCAAACAATGGTTAACTAATATGATCCGATCCAAGTAGATAATATATATATATATATATATATAAGAAAGCTATTAAAGATTTTAAAAATACTTCAAATTAAGCAAATGGTAAAAGGGCAAGCAAATTAATACCCAACCATGCAAATCAATGAGAAGAGGGATGTACAAAACAAGCGAAGCAATAACAAGCATGAATCGCGATGAATAAAATGTTACATTGTGGAGCACAATTATTTAATAAGCTCCATAAACATTGATAGGATTACTATGGAGCACAACTATTTACAAGGTTGTTAAGGGTTATGTTTTTTATTTTTCTTTCTTTATTTATTTTTTGTTAGTTTCTTCTCCTCCTCCGCACTATTACAACTTTCTTTTGGATTTTCAATATACTTCATTTTCAAGTTATTTGGCTCCTTTTAGTAATCTTGAAATGAGATGTATTGAACCATTAACTCTTTAGTTGAAACTCTAATATTTGTTTGAAATACTTTCCAAAAATATTAATTGGTTATCTGATTCAATTAAATAATTTAAATTAACTATGTTCACTAAATGAAATTAAGGTAATTAATAAATTTTAATTCTTAATTTATGAAGTTAAGTTCTTAGGTTATTAATAAATTTAAGTTACCTAATTTATATTAATTAAGTTAACTTTGTTAAGGTAATTAATTAACTAAATATTAAAAAAAATCAGCCCAACCCAAGAACCAGTTTCTCGGTATTTTGAAAAATGAATTTCCGAATTTATCTTCCACCAAACTTGGATTAGATTTGAAACCCGAATCTAAAATTGATAATATCTTATATAAAGTCCACAATTTGTAGCTCTCTAACCGATAGTTCACACCCAATATTAGACCTAAATCGGCTTTCAACTAAAGATGACACAACTATATGTGTGAAGCCAATTCAATGACACTATCTTTGCAAAACCGAGCTTCAACTTCCTTGGATTCGACGCAACTATGTGAGCCCGATGTTCTCTGGTATTTTTCTTCAAAAACATACCAAAGGACTAATGAGAATTTGCCCTCACTATGGCTGGTGCAAACTAGGGTTTTGGGGTGCAAAGGAGAAGAGAAAAGGAGCAAGGGAGAGTGGGGAGAAAACTTGGTTCGCCCCCTCTCTCTAATCCCTTTTATAGATCTCTTTCCTAACTGGATTAGGACTTAATCCAAATCAGATTTGGATTATGTCTTAATCCTCTTATAGAATGGGAGCTCTATACCCATATCCATACCAAATTCGACCCATGTGACTTCTTAACTAGTCTTACTAGTAATGGGCCTAAGGCCCATTTTCTTTAATAGTTCATATATATAACCATTGCATGGCCACTTAGGCATGATTATTGTATGACATGGGACCCACAAAGGTCACACACAAGTTCATATGGGTTTGACCCATGTTTGAAAAGTGAGAGGCAAACTCATTGCATAAGGGCAGTAAACCCCTGAGCTAAAAAAGTTGGTCTCAGTTTGGGCCTATAAGTGAGCATTGGGTTCAACCACCCTATGAAACCCAAGGATGATGGATTGATGTGAGATAAAGCCTATTAATTTATCAGCCCTCTAATGGTCTCTTGTAGATAACATCTCAACCCTTAATAATTGAAACATACACAAGGAAGCACCTCTTCTTTGACTGCAAAATATAGTGTCACATCCTCCACTCAAATGGATATCAAAATTAAAACCTTTTGCAAACATTTTTTTTTTCAGAAAATAACATATAATCTATAAATGCATTTTGCAAATCCAATTTCAAATACTATTGAAATCGATTGCTAGTAGTTTTAGGTTTCCATTAGAAAAGTGTAAACCCTAATATTCATTTTGTCTAACAAAGGGGTTGATCTTATCACCATGATCACCCATTCAAGTAGTTTCCTAAACTAATGCAACATGTCTATGTATTTAACCCTCAATAGATCTCATTGTTTGGAATATCAAAAGCAACGTAGTCCAAGACCTAGTGCAATATAAAAATCAAGTTTGGGGATAAGTGCAACTTTCCAATTTTGTTCATTTGTCTTTAAGGTCTAAGGCATAATTAGAAATTGGTCCAGATTCAATTTCTTCTAAACACCTATTAACTGTACTTGGGGTCTAACCCTAACAACTGAGACAAACTACTTCACCAATTCAATAGCACATTGTTTCAACATTGTTAGGATAAATTCTCTAAGTTTATTCAATGGTTAAGAACATATTAAACTAATACAAGTCTCACAAATGTTCGGTTTAAGGAGTAATTCGCAAAAATACACCAATTTGAACATAAAAAAAATAATGTACATATATTATTCAAATACAAAAGTTTGTGTACATCAATCTGATTGGAGTTAAGGGCATAGGATATTTAACATTATAAACTACTAATATAGATTTTTACTAGCGAATGCTTGATGATCAACTTTCTATTATTAGGTAATACTAGTGTGAAAACTTGTGCCAACGAACAATGATAATTGGCCATCCGTCGATAAAAATATATGCTAGCAGTTTTTTACCTAGGCCAGTAGCCACTAGCATAGAGCTCCATTAAAAAATGAAAATGATAAATATGAGGCATGATTATATAATGTTTTACCATATTTTATGACTTTCTTAACATATTATCTTTATTGAATATACCATTATCATTTCGTTGAAATTGTTAGACATTTCGTACTTGTTCATGTTATTAATTTTATTTTTAATTTTACAATTTTACAATTTATTTTTTATTTGTAAGTTCCATGCTCTTTTCTTCATTTGCATAACTACCTACTCAATTCGTCGAACTAATTTTCTTTTTTAATTAGTTTTAAATAGATGATAAGTTCTTCCTTTAAATTTTCTTTGTGCAACTAAACGCAAAAGATTTTCTAGTTTCTTGATTGTTTTCTCTTTTTTACATTTTATGTTATTGATGTAGGGCCCACATGATTGATTTGTGTTTTGTTGGTGTGGGTCTTATATGTTCCCACTATATATCTACTAATGAGTATTGTATGCATACCTATATTATTATTTTGATTGATTAAAAAATGAACAAAAATTATTTTCATTATTGCCACAAAAGAATTATGTTTTCTTTTTTTTTTTGAAAAAAAAAGACATTTGATTCATAGCAGCATTTTTACATTTTTCCCATTTATACCCATTTGTGTCCATTCTAAAATTTTTTTATTGGAAAGATTGAACAAGAATGTTGGTCAGTTGAACCAAACATGGCCTAAGGTGGCATTCGATAGTGTGTAAATATCGTGGTGGTCATCGTCTACAAAATAGCATGGACAAGGACGGGCCACACCCCAATTAATCGTCTAATTACTCTCATTTTATTGTGAATGGTCCACATTATGGTGTGGAAAATTTGTGGGAAGGTTTTACTGTAGCGCACTTGCGTTACATTAGTCCAATTACTCTCATTTTATTTAATCATTTAATAATTTAATAATTTTTAAATTTTAATATTTTATCAATGAAATAATGATTTTTAATGTTAAATCTAGCACAAGTCCAACGGTTCTCCTTCTCAACTCTTTTTTATTATTTAAATATTAATTTTTTAATATTTTATCAATAAAATATTATTTAAATATTTATTTTTTAATATTTAAAATAATATTTTTTAATTACTTAAAAAATGCAATTGTTATCTACGTATTGATGCCTTTTTTCAATTTATTTACCATATAAAATGCAATTAGACATTTATGATGGACTATGTAGATCTCCCATAAAATGTATATGAGATACATGAAATCAAAAAATGTGGTGTGGACTAGTCCACACTACACCTATAGAATGCCACCATGGCTGTGGACTGGTCTGGTCCACACAATCTATCTACAGTTCAAAACAGCAATTGTTGTTTACGTATTGATGCCTTTTTTGAATTTGTTTACCATATAAAATGCAAAAATTAGACATTTATGATCGACTATGTAGATCTCCCATAAAATGTATATGATATATATAGAATAAAAAAGTGTGGTGTAGATAGTCCTCAACAGACCTACAGAACGCCACCGTGGGTGTAGACTGGTCTGGTCTACACAATCTATCCACAATTCAAAACAACTGTGGACTATGATATGGTGTGAATTGATCCCTACCACAGGGTGTGGTGTGGACCAGTTCACACCCACCAATTTTTCATCCACACTACAAAATACCCCCTAAATTAATAACTTTTTTCCTTATAAATAGTTCATGACTTTCTTGAAAAGCTAAAACGTGTACCATGTTTGTTGTGCATCGTCAACAGTACATGGCTCTCCCAAAAAGCTGAAAGGTTAGTTTTCCATGGTGGTTGTATGCACAGTGTCCCTCACTCCCTCTTAATGGATTTCCCTTGGTAGTTTCACGTTGAAAGCTATATTTATGTGTTGTTGCAACTTGCAACTGCAAAGGGACGAAGGATTGGGCTGCTAGTCCGTGGACCATTTATTAGTCCCCATAATAAGACTTACCAACTTTGTGTCTCCCCGCATTTAATGTATCCATCCCATAAACCTTCCAAGAACTTGGGGCAGTTGAATATTTACTACCCCAGGTTGGAATTTGATATCTTATAATACTAGGAAAACTTGCTTCTTAGGCTTGGCTTGATTTTTGCACTGATGCAAAATATGAGTGCAAATGAGTTCACTCAGTTCAGTTATAATAATAATAACATGGGTTGAACCACTGACCTGCCTGAAGTAGTTGAAACACTGAGCTTTGGGCTATGGAAAACAAATTTGAGCCAAAAAGGCGCTTTGGGCGTGTTTGATAAGAATTACTTTCAATAATATTACAATTTGAAGTTAAAACGCCTTTAAGCCCCTAATCACAACCGTAAAATAAGGGTTTAGATAGGAATAATGGGGATGATAGGGTTATACAAGCTTATTACAAACTATTCACTCATTTTTTAGGGTTTCGGACTCCAAAACTATTACCGTTTCAATTATGGTGGTCAAAGTGATAATAGAAATAATGGGGATGAGCTCTCATATGACACAAGTTCCATCGCTACGTTCAAAAATGGGAAGATATGGAAATAGTTTTGGCCAATCAAAATCCACCCATGAATTTTGGTAAATAAACCTGATTCATTACCAAGTCTATGATTCCAGTTGATTGGTCAGATGTTTTTCGGATATCATATCTTTTCCATATTATAGTCAAACTCATATATATATATATATATATATATGAAAAATTCTTTCTTTTTTTAACCGTTTTTCTTTTTCAAACAGCCTAAAGAAAGCATACAAAACAATTAAATAAAAGGATCGATGCAAATTTTGTTTGTGGAAGGATGCAAAAAGTGAATACATTTTTTTTTAAGTAAAAAGGATGCAAATTCAGTTTGGAAACAGTTGTATCAGGTGTATTGTATGAATATTGGTGTAACCAGATACTTTTGGATTACTTATATATAAATATTTTAAAAATTTTAAGAGGTCTCAGTTGTTATGACTTATGAGACCCCTGATTATAAAGTAAAACAATTCAATATATATAAATATAGTGTATGTGTAGGAATTACGGTACTTACAAATTCTCAAATAGGGAAATATATGATGGGGAGCGGATTAGCTGGAGACACAAACATAAACACCCGGCTGAACTACCACTTATCACGGTTGGATAGGGCAGTGTTCAGTACAGATGGAACTTACGGTGAATAATTAGTGTGTTCAACCGTGATAGGTAGTTTAGACAAGTGTGTATGTTTTTGTCTCCGGCTCATCAGGACTGTATATGGTCTATTCCCCCTCATAAACATTTATTGATTCTTTTAAATTTATTACCCCAAACCCCCACCTATATATACTATGCTACCCCTTATTGAATTGTGATGAATTCCCGTCACTGTTTCCAATTGTACAAACTCATAAAGATTTAGGTGGACCGAACAACAGAAATCCCTTCTCGATATAATGAAACACCTATCATACACTCATTCAATCAATCTATGCATTAAATCCTGATTTATTGTTGATGTTTCAACCTGTAATGTTTTCAGTTGAAATACTGATACAGACATCATTATTTAATTGTATTTGAATCCTCTGTGCTAAAAAAAAAAAAAAATTGTGTTTTTCATCCATGATATACACCACGTTAACCCCACATTAGTGAGGATGTTGAAACTTTGATTTACAGAGAAAAAAAAATACTGAATTGATCTTTCTTGATACATCCCCTAGTAGGGATTTCAATGCCAAGTATTTTATGACTGATTTAACTCACAACAATCTCCAATTAAATAGAAAATTGATCATTAAACTCAAAATAGAAAAACCAAATTAATTATTAGGGCTGTTAATGGTGAAGAAGTGCTACCATCCAATGGTGGGAAGGTCAGTCGAAATTCCCAATTTTAAATTTTTGAACCATGCTGAATTAGAACCTATCTCTGAGATTTCTATCAAGTTTTGTCAGACCCACAACAACTAAGAGGAGTAAGTTCTCATTCCTAATTGTTGACAGGCCACAAATGCAGCCAATCAAGTGGTAGTTCATGCCTGATCAAGTTTCAAAGTATCGATACGTATCGGCTCATATCAGCCGATATGTGTCATGCCAATGGCTTATCGATACGCCCCTCCAGGGGTGTATCAACACAGGCCGATAAAACTAAAAAAAAAAAATGTATCAACACAGGCCGATATGCCGACCGTATCAATATTTGGAACCTTGTGCCTAACTTCCATTGTAGATTTCTTATCAGTTCGATCTATAGTTGATGAAGATGGCACCACCAGCTAGAATCAATCTCCAATCCGTGTGATTTGCAACAAACTCTTGCCTCAATATGATTGATGTTGTAAATTTTACAATGAAACCAGCTTCTAATACACTCAAGTTGGTGGAAGAAGAAGGCTAAATTGGGAGGGCTGAAGTTTTGGTGGAACTATTTTTGATAAACTATCAAAAGAAGCTTTTAATAGAATACTGTTGTTTTTTGGCCGGAGGACAATAGATTTGGGCTTTTTGGATTTTTATAAATTATTTGGATGGAACCCATCTTAAAATGACCACCACTAGAAACCGCTCCCAAACAAGTACAAAATGGTTTTTCATTGAAACTTCTTTAAAGTAGTCCAGGCCAAAAACTCAACCAAAGCTTCTGTCCTTGCAAACATACTGGTCACACCCACATGGCCACATGACCTACTTAAAACGCCTAAAAAGAGCTTTCTAAGGTACCTTGGGATTTATTCTACACCCTGTATGGGTATAGTATTAGGTTAAATCTGACCCGTATATTAATCGAAAACATAGAAGTTTTATGTATTAGGTCTTGAATTTAATAATATTTTGAATTTTATGTAAAGTATAATTGATAGTTTATGTATTTTTTTATGCCTTAATTAAATAATTAAAAATTTTGTTATTTATTTATGTTATTTTACTTATTTCTTGCTTATATATGATAAGAAATAATAGAAAATTAGATGAAGGTTATAAATCCAACCCATCCCGTTGAATACAGGGGAGGGTTTTGCATTTTTATATATAGAAAGAGTTTGGATTCTCAAAATCTAACCCGGAGTAAGTACAGATTGAGAGGGGATAGGGTCTAGAATAACTCATCATTATTGTCTGGAAAAACTTTAGCTGTTTTGGGAGAAAGACATCTCATGTGCAAAGGCAAATGAGATATTTACACTTAATATTTTTTTAGTTAAAAGACAAATGAAGACCTGAATTAACTTATGCCGCGTTTGACAAGTCTTTCCGTGCGGGTTTCGGGCTGTTTAGAAGTTCGGAAGCCTGAATTCTGAGCTTTTTCTGTTTGGCAATAGAAATATCTATTGGGAAAAAGCTCCAACCGATAAAAGACGCCAATAGCCCAAATTTGGGCATTTTCAGGAAGTTTCAAATGAAGCTTTTAGTCTTTTTCAAACGTGTGGCACGATGCACACGCTTAGGAGAAAATGGGTTATTTTTTCACAAAAAAACTATTTGAATGTGTAAGTGGGACCTACCAATGGCATGTGGGGCCCACCTTGGAAAATGTATGTAGAACCCACATTAGGTATTATGTGGGACCCACATTGAAAAATGTATGTGGCTCCACATACATATCAACACATGGACCCCACATACATGTCCACCAATGGTATGTGGGGCCACTTTGAAAAATGTATGTGGATCCAACATACATGTCCACACATGGACCCCACATGCATGTTCACCAATGGTATGTGGGGTCCACCTTGTAAAATGTATGTGGGCCCCACATACATATCCACACATGGACCCCACATGCATGTCCACTAATGATATGTGGGGCCCACCTTGAAAAATGTATTTGGGCCCCAAATACATGTCCACCAATGGTACGTGGGGTTCACCTTAGAAAATATATGTAGGTCTCATGTGTTAAATGAAAGGTTCATTGGCCCACACACAAGACATTCATATATACATAACACATATTTTCATCACACTACCAAACGGTCTTCTAACTTTTATGGTATTTCATGAGATCTATAAAAAAACATTTCAATAAAACAGTCTTTGATCTTGTAAGATCTATTTGCAAAAGCTTACTCCATCTTTTAACTATTAGATCTTGTAACAAATATTCTAGAAAAACTTACTAAACAGGCACTTCAAGTATATAATGAGCAAAAACTCCAAAAACAGCCAAAGATAACTCCTAAACTTGCACCACCAAGTTTTTTCTATAAAAGACAATGAAAGATACCACTAGCATGTGAAGGAAAAAGTAGTGCAGCAGAGTTATGCACGGGATACACATCAAAAGCCTATATAAAACTGAACCATTAATTTTTTCTTTACCGCCTGTCAATCTCTTCAAAATCCCATTGTACGTATCCAACCCATACCGTGAACTGTCTTAGACAAGGGAACGGTTGAGTTCTTGAATTCATATCCCTTAATGTTCAGTACATCCTCCAGCGAAGAAAAAGCTCCAATTTATTCACGAATTAGGATGGTGGCTCAGTTGGTAGGTTTTCTGATTCGTTGGAGTAGAGCCTGGGATCAAATACCGCTGCCACCAGGGGTTGGGGGGTCAAAGGGAAAGGGGATGGAAAAAAAAACGAGTGAAATCCTGGCGTAGCCTTCGGTTATAAAATCATGGCAGCGGGTATAGATGGCAATTCTATAACCCGGGTTTTTTGTTTGAAAAAATACGAACAGGTTTAATGCAGATTTCTGAATTTCACTGTAAAGTTATAAATATTCAAAATATAGAAAGCCCCCTATTTTATACATCAATGTTCACCTGTGAATTGGCATCATCAATTCTGAATTGGCACCCATTCCAACGGATTTGAGAGAGCTGGAATGGGTTTTGAATTTAATGATATCCAAGTGTATGGTATTAGGTTAAACCCAATGATTATATGTCATTGGGAAGTATATGAACTATGATGTATTAGGTTTTGAGTTTAATAATATTTTAAATTTTATGTAAAGGATAATTGATAGTTTATATGTTTTTTATTTATCTTAATCAAATAATTGAAAACTTTTTTATTTATTCATGTCATTTTACTTATTTATTGTTTATATTTAACTAGAAATAATACAAAATTAGATGTAAATTCTAAATCCAACCCACCCTATAATGCAAGGAAGATAGGGTTGGGGAGGATTTTGTACTTTCATGTACAATAAGGGTTTGGATTCTAAAAACCCAACCTGCTATAGGTTTTGGGATAATACAAGTTGGAGTTTTAGAGAGGCGGGTAGGGCTTAGAATTTATGAATTCGTTTCGAAACCCATACTGATGCCATCCTTGGTAAAAAAAAAGAAGAAGAAGAAACACATTGCAACCCTTGCCAACTTGATCTATCACCACACCAATGTTTTAAAAAACCACCTAGAACCAGAATCGTTCTGGCCACTAGTTTCCAGGTCGACGTTTCAACCATTCAGTCCGAATGGATAGCCCATTCTGACAAAATAAATTAAAAAATAATAATTCAAATTTAAAAACAATAAAAAATCGTCAAACGTGTCGATGGTTCGACTATCTGGGTCAATGGATCGTTGACCGATTCAACGGTTTTTGGTCAAGGACTAGGTTTGGGGTAAAATGGAACTTGTTGCTTGGATGGTTCCTGGGCCAAATGGTTCGACCGTCCAGGTCAACGATGGTTCGAAAACCATGCACCACATATCTCACCATGAGATTGGAACCCACCATAACGTGGGACCTGCTATGCGGTGTTAGATCATATTAGTAGGTAAGGGTGTCAATGACCGGTTTTGAATTGGACCCCATCCAGTCCAAAATCAATTTGGACAGATTAGACAGATCAACAAGACATATTGGATTGGACCAATCCAGTCCAAAATATCTATTAGATTGGATTGGATCTGATCCATCCGTAACAAATTTTTATTGGATTGAGTTGGATTAAGCCAATATCTGGTCTATTGATATATGATAAGAATATATGCATCAATGGATTAGGTTTGAATTGAAACCAATCTAAATCAAAATGAATCTAAATAAATTAGACGGTCCAAACATTAAAATATTGGACCGGTACAAATTGATCCAAAACATTCATTGGATTAGATTGGACCTGGTCCATTTATAATGGACTCGGACTGGATCGTTTGGATCAAATCCAGTCCAATTAACACCCCTATGAATGGTGGGTTGTTGGAATGTATTTTGTTGGCAGGATATCGGGTTTGTAGTATTGTGGTATGTATTGTGGAAGCCCACCTTAACCCCACTCACTTCATCCAATAATTTAAGGTGGGGCCACATCGATACATGGAGGGTGTGATCGTCTCTACATATAGATTACTGGGGGTAGACTAGTGATTTGCAAAAGCAAAAGATGGTGTCTAACGAATTTGCTGCATCCATATCCGGGTACCAGTTCTTCTTGTTAGCCATTCTGTCTGCTGTGTTCTTCCTGAGATGGTTCTTGTTCTTCAAGCAGAAATTGAAGAACCAAGTCATACCAGAATGGCCTTTACTGGGCTCCCTCCCGTCGGTAGCCCGAAACTTTCGGAGGCTCTCTGACTGGTTCACTGAAGTTTTCCTCACTCTCGGCACCAAAACCTTCTACTTGAAGGGCCTCTTTTCAAAGCTCGACTACGTGATCACTTGCGATCCGCACAACTTCGAGTACATGCTCAAAGTAAATACTGCCAACTACCCAAAAGGGGAGGATTTCAGGCAGATATTCGACATTCTCGGCGAAGGTATATTTAACACAGATTTCGAGTCATGGGCAACGCAGAGGAAGGCTTCACATTCGGCTTTCAGACTGATTGAGTTTCGGAGCTTCGTCAGCCACACGGTCCAGAAGCTAATTGACGAAAAGCTTCTACCTTTGTTAGCCAATGTGGCTAGAGAAGGGTCTGCAATCGATTTGCAGGATTTGATTCTGAGGTTCACCTTTGACAGTATTGCCATTACAACATGGGGAAAGGATCTTGGGCTTCTTTCTCAAGAACTTCCTGCTACTGTAGCTGTTCAAGCCATTGATGACGCACAAGAAGCCATAATTTGCAGAAACTTCATTCCTACCTTGATTTGGAAGCTTATGCGTTTGTTGAAGATTGGGTCAGAGAAGAAGATGGCCAAAGCGTGGGAAGTTGCTGATAACATCATTCTGGATATAATTCTGGAGAAGAAGGAGCAGCTGCTTAATGGTACTGATGAATCAGGGAAGAATAGTCTACTGTCTATCTTCATCAGGTCTCAAGGACAGGAAAACGATTGGTCCAAATCCAGGATGAAGTACCTGAGAGACATGAGTCTGAACTTTATTATTGCCGGAAGAGATACTACAGCCTCTGGTCTTGTCTGGTTCTTCTGGTCAGTTTCTAGGAATCCCCATGTGGAGGAAAAACTCCTGGAAGAATTAAAGCTTGCATTCGCTAAGAAGAAGGGTAATGGAGAAGGAAAGAAGCCATGGGTATTTGATTCAGAGGATTTAAAAGAACTTGTGTATCTGCATGCAGCAATTTGCGAATCACTAAGGTTGTATCCTCCAGTTCATACGCAGAAGAAAAGTCCCATGAAGGAGGATATCTTCCCTGATGGCACCACTGTGAAGCCAGGGATGCAGATACTGCTCTCAAATTATGCTCTAGCAAGGATGCCTTCTGTGTGGGGGAAAGACTGTCTGAAATTCAAGCCTGAGAGATGGATACGTGAGGACGGGACACTGAACAATGAAATGATCTCCAAGCTGCTATTTGCATTCGGCACTGGGCCAAGAACTTGCCTGGGTAAGGACATGGCTTTCACTCAGATGAAGATGGCTGCTGCAGCTGTTCTCTTCAACTACAGCATTCAAGTTGTGGAGGGTCACCCAGTCTCCTTGAAACAATCCGTTATTCTTGAGATGAAGGATGGGTTGATGGTCAATGTAAAAGAAAGAGACAGTTGGTGTCAATAAATCAGGATTTATTAGGTTTAATCATAACTTATATTAAATAAATTCACTGGGGTAGAGTTAAGTAGAGCCCAGTGATAGTCCTCCTTTAATTTCTAAAAAGTCAAAAAAGAAGAAAACTGGTAAAATATCCAAACGAATTGAAGATTAGATTAGAAAGCCCTAGTTTGTTTCTTTTTCCACTTCTATGGTTTCTTCACTCCTTGTAATGTTTTATATATCCTTTTTATATTTATATATAAAATCGCCTCTACTTTTCCTTGTTATTCAGAAGGATGGAATGATTGATTGATGGTCAGTGTATAAAAGAAAGAGTTAGTTGGTTTCAATGAATCAGGATTTATTAGGTTTCACCATAACTTCTATAATATAATAAATTCCCTATAGCTACATACTAGTGGTCCTGCTTTTAAGATCTTGTGTAAGTTTTCTTGCCTTTTCCTTCTTTTTCCTACCTTTTTCTTAGCCTATTTTGCACTGGAGAGATGATTTGTCATCGGATTGGGGATCCACACAAAGCCATGTTGCCGATTCCTATTATATTCCCCATTAGCTTTGCATCCTCGCCATATTTTGCCCTCATGATTCCATTCCAATTTTAGGTAGACAGATAGAAATTTGTGGGGTCATTATAGAAGATGGTGTATTTGTTAACATTGGGGGCGTTTGGCGCGTCTTTCCATGTGGTCTTTCGGTTGTTTACAAATTGAGTAGATCAAAATTTGGTCTATATCAGTTTGGCGTGCGAAAGATCTAGCTGTTAAAAGACAGAATACCGAAAAGACGAAAAAAGCCTATTTTTGGTTGATTTCAGGAATCTCCAAATGGAACTTTTCGCGACTTTTGCATTTTATGCTTGCATGGAAAAACATGCATATGCCAAACGGTTTTTGGGCTGCCCAGATCTTATATCAAAAGCTCAATACGTCTTTTGACTTCAAAGCTACAAGAAGATCTTCTCAAAAAGACTTACTAAACGGGCCCTTGGTAATGTCTCATATCTTTTTATTATTGATGAAATCCTCTACTTCTAGCCTTAGGTGTAGGTTCCTCCATTTAAGGTGTCCTAAGACATTTGGGATGTTATCCAAAGATGCAACCAAAGAGGGGGCGTGAATTGGGTTATAAAGTTTTTGAATAGTCCCCTAGATAATCTGACTTGGTAATGTCCCATTTCTTAAACTATCTTTATGGCTTAGCTAATCGACTAACTCTATCTTTACTGTTTACATATTGTCTTAAAGTATCTCTAAATTTACTGGCACTTGTCTAAAACCTCCCCTGTTATTAACTTTTCATCACATTCCGTTTACATCATACGACATCATGTGACTGATATATTTTTCAAAATTTTCTAAAATACACGTTGACAAATTGTTTAAGTCTACTCCATCTCCCTCTTCCTCTCTGTCTCCTGCATCATTTTGGTCACACCCACATTGTCACACCCATTCAAATGTTGTTAGAGATCCTAGGTTGTATAATTCACCTGAATGAAGGACAAGAAATTGAAGAAGGCCAAGGCAAGAGAGGTGATGGTTTTCGTCTGGTTCGGCACTCAGGCTAATGAGGCATATGCAGAGGCATGACATTGAAATTATAAAGTCGGAAAATCTCCATTCCGACGGTCTCTCTTCTATCAAGTCGTAGGTCCATTTCGGCAGTTGTATGCTTTGACGCCACCCAGGTTCAGGAGTAGTGGCAGCATATCTTTCTGCGCTAATTCCTCTGAAAGAATTACTGCAATGGCGGGTCCCGGGATTCCATCTAGGTTGAGTAGCACAAAGCTTGCACCAAGGAATACAGAACGAAAGAAGCAGAAGATGGAAATTACTATATCTTAACAATTCATAAAAAAAGGGGGTTTACCAGCTTCCCCCCACCATAAGATTTCCTTTCACCTCTGTGGGAGATAAGACTTCACCGATTCTACAACCACCCTTCCATCATATGACAATGATGCAAAAATCCAAGGTTCACAACAACTCCATCCAAGGCCATTAACACTATCTTCATAGTCATTATAGGAGTTAAGTAAAGGATCAACCTTCCGTATAGGTGACTCTACAAGGCTTTCAAATTTTGAATCCTCGCTACTAGTAGCAGAGGCAAACCATAAGTTGACTGCTGAGTATGTTCTTGCACTCAAAATGACCTTATCATAATACTCTAGATTAACCCGAACTGCCCAAGTCAAATGTGCATGACCACAAAGCTATCTGACAGGAATTTTTGGCATTCTAAGATCTCAAATATGGTACCGTCAAAAAACTTAAGGGTACTTTAAGACAATATATAAATAGTAAGGGTAGTAGTCAATTTGCTGAGCTATAAGGGTAGTTTAATAAATTTGCTCAAATATAAATGCCTGCTTCAAAATGGATTCAAGTTTAGCCAAACTTCGAACCAAATCTTTATGAAGATTGAACTATGTAATGCTGAATTGTTGTCGTGGGGTAATGAAGAGAGAAAGACATCAATCCAAGAGTACACTCAAGATTCATATAGGTTTGGAAACTTCTAGGCCACTAGACTCACAAGTGCCAATCAAGACCCTTTACAACAATAGATAGTTTTCATAGATACTATCCAAATCTTTACCACGCCTCGAACTTCTTCCCCAAATATTCAATGTGTGCCTCCACCCACTACATCAAGGACTCAACACAATACACCACATCATCTATTAGATAATGTATGTCATTATCTCCAACCATATCAATGTATACAGACTTTATGTATTAATAATATAAGTACATTATTATTTTATGTTCAAATTGCTAGAGTGTTTTTTGTGAATTACTCCTTAAATTGGACATTCATGAATAGGGGCGAGCATAGGCTGGTTTGATTTGGTTCCATGGAAGAGGTTTTTGGATCCAGAACCTACCCTCTGAAAGTCGGTTTCGAGATTGGTTTTGGCCTTGGTGGGTTTGAGGTCAATTGTAGGGTCTATCTGCGGAACTTGTTCTTTCTATACTCCCCCCTCCCCTTAAAAAAAAAAAAAAAGAAAGAAAAGAAACATGTCCTTTAAAAACTTAATTTTCAATAGTTATATTATATAGTTTAAAAGTTTTATTATCTTTATTGATTAAATTGAATAATTTAATATGGAGATTATTATAATATATTAATATATGGTTCACAAATTTGTCATTAAAATTTAAATATTATAAATATTATTTTTTATAAACATTCAAATATTGAAATGAAAAGAAATGATCAAATCACTTGAGTAACTCAATGGTTAAGTGAGACCATGGCTTTTGTAACCATGAGTTCTTGGATTCATATCTTTACGTCCTTAAAAATATTTTGGAATTTATTTTCAAGGTCAATTCATCAGGTTGGTTCAGGCAGGGTAAACCCCTAGACCCTAGAACTAACTTGGGTGGAAGTCAGTTCCAAGAATTTGGAACTAGACCTACCCTTTAATAGATTAGGTAGGGTCGTTTCAAGGCCTATTTGAGGTCAGTTCCGGGTAGAACATACCCATTTGCTTACTCCTACTCATGAGACTTTATCTTGGTGACTTTATCTTGACAAGACTGGCACCGATGTACTACCAAATTGATGGAGCAGCTTGTCTCAATTACTAGGTTTAACCCCAAGCACAGTCAATGGGTGTTTTTGAGAAACACTGAGCCTAGACTAGTTTTCAGTTATGCCCTACATCTTAGAGACAAATGGGCAAAACTAGAAGGTTGCACTTAACCTCCAAACTTAATTATGATACTATACTAGGTCTTGGACTAATTTACTTTTGATTTGCCATCAATGAGATCCATCTAGGGTCAAATACCTAGGTATGTTTGAGAAGCTTAAGATATTACCTAAGTGGGTGATTATAGTGATAGGATCAACTAGGGGTGATTATAGTGATAGGATCAATGAGTTGATCGATTTTTCAAAACCATCGATCAGTTTTGGTTTGTATGAGAAAATAAACTGACAACTCGATTCGGTTTTGGTTTTCATGAAACCGAACTGAACTGTTCCTATATGTTTAAGTAATTACTAATTAGTCCCTACCCTATATGTTAAATGTACATATATTTTATTAGTGTTTTGTTTGAACTTTGAAAAAAAATGTTATTTATGATAAAATATAAAAACACAAAACCAATACAAATATAATACAGTGGCACAATATTTAATTCAGTTTTGTACATATATATATATATAAACTGACTAAACTAATAAACTTAATTCGGTTTTGTACATATATATATAAACTGACTAAACTGATAAACTGACCCAAAGGTTTTGCTTCAAGGTCGATCGGTTTCGGTTTAGTCAATAAGTAAATTGACTAGGTTGGGTCGATGGAAGAAATTGATTCAAACTGACCCAACCCGACTCATGAACACCCCTAGGATCAATCCCATTATGAGACAAAGTAAATATCAAGGCTTACATTATCTTTGATGGAAAGCTAAAAACTATACTTGAACTATATCTCAAATAGAGTTGATATCAACTAAACAGAGGGTGCGGCATTGCATTTTGCAATCAGAGAAGATGTCTTTCCCTATGAGCAATGTTTTGATTATTTAGGATTGAGAGGTTAAGGACAAGAAAGCATTAGGTGGCTAATAATCTGATGGGCTTTGTCTCACATTAGTCCATTATCCTTGGGCTTCATAGGGTGGTTGAACTCAATGATTACTTAAACTTAAGTGTTGGGAAGATGCCCTTCCTTATGAGCAATTTTTAATTATGTATGCACGTATGTATGTATGTATATGCCATGTCATCATAGTTCGACCCTATTTAAACCTTTGACCCATGAACCTCTCCCTTCTCTAGTTCTATGCCTAGTCTAGTTTTCTACAATGTCCAATTTTTCTATATGTGTGTGTGTAATTCTTTATAATTATCACACTGATCCATTTGACCCAAACCACTAACCCATCATCTAGAGAGGAAAATTATTTTTATTTTGTATTCTATTTCCCTTGTTAATATATTTTTATGAATAATATTCATTTTTGTTTAACATAAAAAATATAAAACATTAAAGACATAATTATTTTTTTGTTTTTTTCAAATATATAACATTGGAAATGTGCCCAAATTTACCTATAAGTTTTTTTTTATATTTTTGTGATTCTTTGTGTTTTCTATTTTTAAAAATTTTATTATTTGAATATGACATCATTGCATTCTAGGTTGATTTCAAAATTTGTATTTCATTTCTATCATTAATAAAAATACTTTATACACATTATACTTATTTTTCATTTAGTATAATGAATATATAATATTAAAGATATACCTAATTCTTATTAACTTTATATTTTTATATTGTATCTATATATTTTTTTTAAAAAATTATTATTTAATTATAGTACCATTGATTGAATTGATTACCCATCACCAGGAAGGAAGAAAATGGTTTTATAAGCTACTTTTTGAAATACTGATTTTATACTATTAAAACATTTAATTGGAAGAATTTAATGATAAGTAACAAATATACCTTAAGTGCATGATTTAGTTCTATCGGGTCAAATCCTTTTGTCCCCAAAACTGATTGATTCAGTTCTAAGTCTAAAGTTACAGACCTTATTGGGTCCAGCTCAGTTCCAAACCCTTACACTCTGTTAGGGAAAATTACTGTTCATCATCTTCCTTCAAACTCAAACCAGTGGCGTGGACGAGGTGAGTTCCAATCTCTCTCTCTTTCTTTCTCTCTCTCTCTTTTCTTTTTCCTCCTCTCCCTCTTTCTTTTTTTTCCTCTTCTTCATCTTTTTCTTCACTTTGCCACTGCTACTTGAACTAGAAACTGCGAGCATGAATGGGAAGAAGATAACAAATCCCATGAACGAGCATGACTGGAAAAGCAAGTTGAAAGAGAAAAAGCTTGCTGCGAAATGAATACTCTTTTACCAAAACTCTCACAAGGCTCAGCTATTGTTTGGCAGAGGGTTTCGCGTTGGCATGGACCATTGTGAGATACAAGAGGAAATACGAAGAAAGGAGGGTCTAGAGGAGAACGCTGCGCGTGTGGTTTCCTTTCTCACTGGGGTCGCACCGTCACTGGGGTTGCACCGTTTCAGTGAGACCCTGCGTTTCAAGTTGTGGGAAATGGCATCACACTATTTCTCACACTATTCCATCAAACGAACACGAGTTCTAAAGAATCTAACCCGAATATTTTATATTTTTTATCCGCATCGCATCAACCAAACAAACTGTTAATATTTCTTATAGGATCGGTTTTGATTTCAAATAGACCTAACCCGTTGACAGCCCTACATACGATCAGGTCAATTTCAAGAACCTACTTCCCTTTCACAGATATTTTTTTCAACGAGTAGTTGAGCCAACTGGAAATTAATATTTATGCCGTTGGCCACCACTTCCCACATCTCCTTTTAACATCAGCCGTGTCGTCTTTGACTTCACCTTTGCACAATGCACACCACCACAGACACTATCTAAAATCACCAAAATTGGTCCTACTTAATGTTTCCTTCTCCACCCTTTCCACAGTTTGTCCAACTAAATCCATGGCCAACTCACCCTCGTAAAGTTCAGCGCTTGACTCTCACTGATGAGAAGCAACGACGACGAAAGGTGATGATTTAGTTATACATTGAGTCAAACAATCCGGGTTCTAGGGCCTAGTTTTTGGGTCGAACGATCTGATTGTTTGGTTTAAATGGACGGCCTATTCTAATAAAAATTAAAAAATAAAAAAAAAGACAAAAATCATTATCTGGGTTGATGATTTGACTGTCTGAATCAATAATTTATTGACCAAATCAATGATTTTTGGACAAAAGATGATTATGAAATAAAACCAATCAGATGACTGTTTCCAATTTTTCCGATCTGACTATCCGATCTGGTCCAATTTCGAAAACACTGTAAACAAAGCTCGAAGCTTCACTCTACTCTGCAGACTTGTTTAATTATATAGATTAATGATATTGTTGACACTGTTCAAAATAACTCAAAACCCACCTATGAACAGTATCAAAGAAAGATCACCAAACTACAGAGGGATTTGGGGGATTTGTTAATGGAATATAGAATCAAAACAGGAAAAGATGTTTTAAAAAAATACTCTTACGCTCAGTTTGGAAAATGTACAAATACAAATACAAAATAATACAAAATACAAAATTTTGTGCTCTATATATTTGTATTTCTACTCCTTCCAAACTGAGCCTTACTGACAAAATATTCGTTTTGCCTTATAAAATATATATTGGAGTGGACAAAAATCCCCTTATTTATGAACATTAAATACAGTTTTACTATTTTAAATTTTTAATTATTTTATTTTCTTCAAATTTGTTTCATTGTTTCATTCCCACCTTAACATCATGCATGGCAGAAAAAGACTTACCCTTAGTATACCGTATAAATGAGGGTATCTCTGTCAATAAAATATGCCAAAATGTGTGAATTAAGGGTAAAATGGACTTTGAAAAGTATGGAATAAGAGGCTCAACCCTAAACTACAAGGAATTAATAAGTTGATAGCAACTAGGATTAAAATATTGGAATGACAATATTTTAATATTTGACCAAAACCCTACGACGAGAGAGATATAAGTAATTTACCCAAAATCTTTATTAGGATTAAAATGTTGGAATGACAAAAAATACGAACATAAAAATCTATTTATCAATGTGAAGTAACTTCAGAACATTTCAAGGCAATTGCATACATTGCCATTTGTGCAGAAAAATTAAGCCCTATTTACACAATTAAGCTTTTGCTTTTTAGCTTTTAGGTCCCATACTTTCAGTACGTAAGTTATTTATTCTGATAAATATAATTTATTTGGGTAAGTTTTTTTTTGGGAAACACTTATCCAAATAAGTGTATTTACCCTTGTTCTTTTATTTTTTAAGAAAAAAACAGAAATGACCATTTTAGTCATAAAAATCTATTATTAAAATGGGCATTTTTGTCCCATTCAAGTGCTAGAAACTTCCCCTCCCCCCGGTGAGAAAGTTATTTACCCACTTACCTGGGTAAGTGTAAGTGATAGCTAGGAATTAAAATAAACTTTCCCTCATTCCCATATTAATCTGAAAAAAGAACATGCGATTTTTGGTCAATAGAAACCAAAATCCCATCGACCAACTTTCCCCCTCTCAAAATCCAAAAAACGAATGCCCCCTTACATGTGGGAAACAAAAATGAGCCAACAAAAAGTGTTTTATGCATTTGGTAAGAGATAAACTATTTTTTCTCTGAAAAGCATGTTTTTCAGACGTCAGACATCTTAAAAGTATTATCAAATAACCCTAAAATTGAGGCTCTGCGCTTTTAGACTTTAAAAGCACAAATAGTGATCAACCTTGCAACCTAAAGTAACTGGTCATTCAAAGCCGTTTGGTGGTTCCATGTTTTTATTTATTTATTTTTTTGGTTTGCTTCATGTATTTGAATTTGGTTGTTAAGATACGTTAGTAGGCCATGGTGATGTCGGATAGCAACTACATATTGCTTAAGATACATTTGTGTGTTGTTGCAACTGCACAGCCAGCTACTAATAAATCCATGGAGACCATTTGTTAGTTGTTACAGCCCTGTAGTAAGATTTTACAACTTTTGTTTCCCTGCATTTATTGTATCCATCCCACCAACCTTCCAACAACTTGGGGCAGTTGAACATTTACTACCGTGGGTTAGAGTAGAATTGTAGTTTTGCCTTTTGAAAGTACAAATCTTGAAGATTATTCAAAAGCAATTTTAATCTAATTAACAACATTGATCAACTCCCAAAAACAACAATCATGTAATTAAATTTAAAGATGGTTAAACAAACTTGGTGTAAATGATTCAGTTTGGTTGGGAAAAACAGTTGAAAAAATAAGTATATTTTCATTTCTGGTACAGAACAAATTCTTACTTGCACAGTTGCTGTACACAAAGTTGTAACTCCCATCAACGAGCACTAAGAAAGATTTTGACACCTGTCCCTTAATGTACCCGCAGCCTACCTTTGAAAAAGATTTAAAATTACGGACAGTTATTGAAATATTTATCAAGTGTTCATTGAATGTTCTTACCATATTGTGCCTACTAGATCAGGTCCCGTTAGCCACATAGGTTTTTAAGACTTACCTATCTAAAAATTTTAAATTTATATATTATAATGGAACACTTGTCACACACTGATTGTTTAATGTAACATATGGAAAAGAAGATACATCCGTCTACAGATTCAATCAATTAATGCATTAAGTTCTGATTGGGGTTGTGGAATCTGTCAATGTATCAGCCATTATGTTGAGCAGAAACAAGGTTGTGGTTGGTATTGTTGGTGTGTTTCAACCTCTAATGTTTTGAGTTGAAGAAGCAATACAAACACCACTATTTGTGTGTGAATCCTATTTAGTGAAAAAATGAGTCTTTTGTTCATGTCAACACCACATCAACTCCACATTAGTCAAGGAGTTGAGACTTTGCTTTATAGAGAACTTCTTGAAACACACCTGACAGGGATTTCCATGCAAAGCATTTTATGATTGATTGAACACACAACAGTCTCTAATTAAAATAGAAAATTGACCATTAAATTCAAAATATATACCTATTTGATTAGACCTGTTCATGGGCCGGGTAGCCCAATGGCCCGGCCCGCACCTCAGTCGGGCTTGGTCATGTAATTAGGCCTGCGGGTCTGACCTCGGGCCTAACACAGTAAGTCCGATTGTGTTTCGGGCCGGACTCGGGATTTGTCAAAAAAGTCCAGCTCGACTCAACATTATATATTTTATAAAATATATAATATGTACTTTATATATTATATAAAATATATAAATAATATAATATTTATAATTTAATATATACATTTTTTATTATTTTCCTTATAATTTCTCTCTCTCTATTTAGCCGCTTCAACAGTAGTAACACTATAGGCTAAATTTCGGGCTCGGGCCCAGGCCCGGGCTTCGGGCTTTTTATGAGGGTCGAGCTCGGGCCTTAGAAAAACCTGTTAATATAGAGTGAAAGCCCGGCCCAGCCCGACCCATGAAAAGTGATGGTGTGCGATCCGATCACTCCTAACTGGCACTTACAGGGCTCTTGGAAGGTACTTGAGATGGAGAAGAAGAAGAATCCTCGGGGGGTTGCCCGACGGGAACACTCTGATGCTTAAGTTAGTATTCTGTAGGAGAAGCAATGAGAAGATGAAGGCTAAGAGTGCAGATAGCGCGTGAGTAGAAGATCATACCTCCGTCCCTTGATACTAGCTCCTTATAACAGAAATTCGTTGTATCAGGTCCACTAGCCTCTAACAGGGCGGGTATAACCACCACTGTCAATCTACCGTGCGGGGCCGTCATTGCAAGGTACGTGCCTGTCAGGTGTAAGGCACCCTCTAAAGGTGGCAGGCACGACGCTGTCTAACGAGGGATATGGCTATTGTCCCCAGATTTGTCGGGTACGGTGGTCGGGCAGGAGATCTTCCTGCGATATGCCGAACTACCCTTCCGTGAGTTACCCTCTGTCGGGCTACCTTGTAAGCAGTGAGCTACCTGTGACGAGCTAAGCCGAGCTATCTGGCCCGAGGTGTCTTCACCTCGGGGTATCTACAGGCGGATCGGTGTGTTCCTATCTGGTAGAAGCTTCCTGAGGAGTGCCCATGTGGCCCATTCTTGAGCTACTTTGTAGTGAGCTCGGATTACTTCAGGATTACCTTTAACAGAATTGGTCCTTGGGATGACTTGTCTACTTGGGAGATTCGGCGAGCTAGTTCCCCTAGCTCATGAGCTAAAGTTGCTTTGGAGTATCCCTTCAAAGGTAGCTCGGGGAACCCAGAGCTCGTGTTGTGGCGAGCTTCTCCTCTTGTGAGCTACGATGTAGCGAGCCACTTTATGGGCCCGTCACTTGGTCGCACTAGGCAACAATGTTGAGTTGTTGCTCGTGTTGAGTCATTGTCCACACGTCACTGTTTCATAGGTCGGGTCAAATCGTCCTCCATCAATTGCCCCCCACTCCTTGAGCTGAGAGCATTGCCTTAGCGCAAGGAGTCCATGAAACGTGATGGACTGATTTGACCGAAATTCAAACTTGATTGACTACTCACATTAAATGCATTCGCGGGAATCAAGAGATTTCCTGACTTTTCGGATTCCCAAAACATGCTAAAGTGGCTCTTAATTTCGAGCGTCGTGCAATCGTCATTGCCTTAATTGTGGAAGACGTGCTGCCAATCACCTTCAGTTTTCAAAAGGCGTGCGGTCAGTGCGCCTATGAACCGTTGGATTTGCTTTGATATGGGTCGTCGATTCGGAGACGTGGGGGCTATAAATAGGAGGGCCCTCTAGGCCTCATTTCCCTTCACGTCATCTTGCTGTCTTCGGATTCTGAGGTTGCGCACCTGTCAAGTCTACTTAAGTCCTCAACTTATTTCATCATGTCCCCTTTCGGTGAGTCTTACTTATTATCAGTCATGTCGGGATACCCGTACCATGCCCGTCACCAGGGCGGTGACCAGGACGATGAAGCTCCCTCGAGCTCGGGGGGAGCTTGGGAGCAGGTTCTGGGGGCTAGGGAGGTCTCCGGCGAAGGAGCTTCTACTTCGCGGGGAAGGGAGCCTGACACATTCGGCCCTTCCTCCATGACAGAGGGGAGACTTAGGTCTCTGATTAGCTATTTCCACCTCCCTAGGGACCTTCTCTACTGCATCCCCACTAGTAACTTTCCGTGGGAGCATGGCCCCAACGATATAGTCATTTACCAGGAACAGCTCGAGGCTGGCCTGCGTCTTCCCCTGCACCCTTTGATAGTGGAGGTGCTAAACCACTTCAATGTCACTATTGACCAGCTCTATCCCAATGCCATCAGGAACTTGGTTGGAACGATATCCTTGTGTTGGGAATACTGTCTTCCCTTGAGTCTAGACATCTTCTCCGCTATCCTCTGTATAAAGAATGCCACTCCCGGGGCTCTACCGGAGAGGCGTCTCTACTACTTCTCTCCCCGCCGTGGCTACAAGCTCTTGCATGAGCTCCCGAAGAAAATCCCCGCCTGGAAGCGGGATTAATTTTTGGTCCGCAACCCCAAAGGGTGGCCCTTCCCTACTTCTTGGAGGGGCGCCGTCTAGGACTCCGAGGTCGAGCTGGACCCCGAAATTCAGAAAACGATGCTGTCCTGGGCATCAGTAGGCTTCCTCTGCTCAGACTACTTGGCCGAGGAGAAGCTCGTGCAGGCCGGCCTGAGCCCGGGTAGGTTGTCCTTTTAGGTCATGCGGTTTTTGTCACGACATTGTGTTCATATGCATATATATATATCTCGTTCTTACCGAACTGATACTGTTATTTCTTCTTGGCAGCCATCATGTCTGGTATCGACTCACGCCGCCTTCTTTCAAGCAACCAGGGGCGCAAGGTGAAGAGGTCACGCCCCGACCGAACTCCCACCTCGGGGGGTACTGAGTTCAGATCTGCCAATCCAACTTTATCCTCCCCTCAACCTGAGATCCTGCCACCTCCATCCGAGGGAACTAGTGGGGCTGGTCTCGGAGGGGGCGACTCTCCGTAACCCTTTCCAGCCATCCCCGTTCCTAGTGGAGAACTAGGAAGGGGTGAACGACTACATCGTGGCTCGTCGGAGGAGCCGGAAGGCGATTAACAACAACGAGGTCGCCCATTGGAGGAATATGAAGCCCGGGGACCTTGCCGTGTTTGCCTCCTCCCACTGCATGGTGGTAAGTGATTCCTTCCCTTCTTCTCTCATTTCGCTTCCTTTTGTTGTCCTCTGATCTTCTTTCTGTTGGCAGGTGAATACCACCATCCATGCTATGGCTCTCCAGATGCGCATCCACCATGTCGACGCCCTCGACCAGCGGGCTACTAATAAGAAGCTCCAGGGCGAGCTCGACTAGATTCGGGGTGAGCTCCATCACACTCGCAAGGGGAGTGAATCTCAGGAGCTGCTCGTCCACGACCAGGAGGCCCAAATTGCCCGGCTTTCTGAAGAGAGAAAGCGTTACCAGGAGGAGTCATCAAGGGTGGCGACAGAGAGGGAGCTCCTTCGGCAGCAGGTACGGGACTTGGAGTCCACTCTTCTAGATCAGACTTGAAATTTTGACCAGATGGTGGAGGCCGAACGAGAGAAGGCGGTTTGGGATTTCAAAGACTCCTAGGAATTCCATGACCTCTAGGTGGAATATGGCTCGAGTTCGTACCGCTCTAGGTTTAAGCTCTATCGGTGCTTGGTTCGGAAGAAGTTCTTCGGGCTCAACCTCGACGACATCACTATGAAGGGTCTTTCTCCCGAGACGGCGGATCAAGCGGAGGAAGAGGAGCCTGACTCCCTGGAGGATGAGGATGAGGAGGCAGATCCCTGAGGCGGTGTTTTTCTTGGACTTCTGGTGGCTCCCGGGTGCCATAAACCTGGTCTTTCAAAGATCTTTGGTTGGGCTGTTATGCCCTGTGATTGTTACACTTTCCCAAGCTGCTTATCTCGGTTATTGCCTTGTCATTTTTCTCTTTTTATTTTTTTTTTGAAATGGTAATGAAAGTTCTTTTTCTTCTAAGTATGGTGTGCATTCTTTATCTTTGCTAAGGCGATCTCAACACCCGAGCTATTAGAGCTACATACCCGAAGTAGGACTTCTCGATAATCGTTATTTCGAACTGTCCCTTAAATCACTCAAGGCATCTCTATGGTGCACGGCGAAGTGATTACCATGCGTGCCCGAACCATATACTCATCGGTTATTCTTTAGTTCGATCAACATACCGGAACAAGCTATTCTTGTCGGTGTTTAAACCCGAGTTACTCATACTTTAAATACTTTACCCCCATCGTCAAACTGGTTAAGTCCTTCTTGATGCCGAGGTGTTGGTTAGCTCGGTGCCTTAGGCCGTAAGCCAGGGGGCGACTTGTGGTCAACCCTTGAAGTTTGCCCACATCATGGAGATGATTGGGTCTTGTTGCGCCGAGGTCATGTTAGCTCGGCATTTTGGCCCTTAGGCTATAGGAGTGACTTATAGCCCACTCTTGGAGTTCGCCCAAGCCATAGAGGCGACTGGGTCCTATTGTGCCAAGGTCATGTTAGCTTGGCATTTTGGCCCTTAGGCTCGGGGAGTGGCTCGTGGCCTACTCAGTTGTTACAGATAGTATTGTCTTAAGTTGACAATATTCCATGCCTGAGGTACTTGTTTTCCTTCGAGGGTCTCGAGCTCGTATGTTCCTTCCCCGAGCACTCGTTTCACTCGGTAAGGTCCATCCCAGTTGGACCCAAGCTTGCCAGCGCCAGGCTCAGGTACCATAACTTTACGTAGGACCAGGTCGCCAACGCGGAGGTTTCGCTTCTTGACCTTGGCGTTGTAGTACCGAGCTACTCTCTGTTGGTAGGTTGCGGTCCTGATGTACGCGAGGTCCCTTACTTCGTCAAGTAGATCAAGGTTGGTACACAACTCATCTTCGTTCGTTTGATCATTGTATGCTTCTAGTCGCAGTGTAGGTACTTCGATCTCTGTGGGGATAATTGCTTCGGTGCCGTAGGAGAGGTTGAAGGGGGTTTCTCCCATGGCGGTCTTCTCCGTGGTCCGGTAGGCCCATAGAACACTGGGTTGCTCATCTGCCCACAACCCTTTAGCTCGGTCTAACCGTGCCTTCAGTCCACGGAGGATGGCTTTGTTTGTGACTTCCGCCTAACCATTTGCTTGAGGGTGTGCGACTGAAGTAAAGTTATGTCGGATTCCCATGTCTTGGCACCAGTCTTGGAATTTGATGTCCTCGAACTGCTTATCGTTGTCAGAAACCAGTACCCGAGGTAACCCAAAGCGGCACACGATGTTCTTCCAAAAGAAGTTTTGGACGTTCCGGGCTATGATCGTTACAAGGGATTCAGCCTCTACCCACTTGGTGAAGTAATCCACTACTACTACTAAGAACTTCCTCCCACCCGTTGCTGGCGGGAATGGCCCGAGTAGATCGATGC
>NW_010729077.1:1311202-1337891 GCF_000365185.1 Nelumbo nucifera | reverse complement strand
TTATTATTATTATTATTATTATTATTATTATTATTATTATTATTATTATTATTATTATTATTATTATTATTGTTGTTGTTGTTGTTGTTGTTGTTGTTGTTGTTGTTGTTGTTGTTGTTGTTGTTGTTGCTGTTGTTGTTGTTGTTGTTGTTGTTGTTGCTGTTGTTGTTGTTATTTTGTACAAAGTTCCTTAAATATCCGCGATGGATGAACCTCTCAATCTCGTCGGAGGTTTTTACAATTTTCGATACTATGACCGTGATCTCTGTGAAAACTGTAGTACAGATTTTTATTTCTTTCATTGGGATTCCCCCTCAAACGGAGTGGCCACTTCACATACGGAGTTTCGGCCCTCTTCGCGTTTAATGGGGTGTAATCAATTCGGTCCGCTACTGGAGTTCGGAACGACTGACCCGACTTTGCCCCTCGACCTGCATCTTTTTTCTTTCGGCTGTCCCCTTGACTGGAGAAGGCTCTCCTTCCCTTTTCCTCTTCTCGGGCACGCCTTCGCCCTTATGTTTGATCTCTTCCTCCGTGGCTATAAACTTGTCCGCAAGCTTAAGGAATTCGGTTATGGTCGTTGGTTGGTTGACGACCATGTGCCACTTGAACTCTTTATGCGTCACGCCTTTCTTGGCTGTTGCGAGGCGCACAGCAGGGTCCAGGTGTGGTATCTACATGCAAGCATCGTTGAACCACTTGATATAGCTCTGGATGGACTCTCCCTCTCTCTGCACTATGTTGAGGAGGCTTTCTTCAATTCGCGGGCACCGCTTGCTGGTGACAAAGTGGGATGTGAAGGCTTGCGCGAACTGCGCCCAACTTCTTATTGCTCTGGGTGCCAGGTTCCGGTACCATGTGCGGGCTACTCCTCTGAAAGTGGTGGAGAAGGCCACGCACATGCACGACTCACTGGTTCTCGCTAGGTGCATCTGCGACTGAAAGGCATCTACGTGATCATTTGGGTCGAACAACCCATCATACTTGCCAAGAGGGGGGAGCTTGAAGTCTTTAAGAATTGGGAATGCCAGGAGCTCGGGAGATAGGGGGATTGAACTGAAAGGAGGGGAGCCTTGACTTCGCCCGATCTGCCCCCAAGCTTGGGCAGGTTGTGGGGGGCAGATTGGCGAGCTCGGCGGTGGCATCTCTGCTTCGTGGTGGGCTCGGTGTTCGTGCTGCTCACCTCTATGCTATCAGGAATGGTGTGTGCAGGAAGTAGCTCAGGCCACTGGTGATGGCTACGAACAGAGGGATCCTGCTTGGAGCTTGTGGCCAGGATCTCGAATCGGTTCTCTAGGAATGGGGTATCGGGCTTTGAGGGTTGAGGCGACGTGGACCTGGCGAGCTGAGGTCCTCCCAACCTGACTACCCGCGGTGAGACCGGAGTGGCCAGTCTTTCTTGTTTGTCGCGGGAGGAGGCCTGGCTCTTAGGAGGGTTCTGGGGGGCCTCCCCTTGGTGAGAAAGGTGCTCCTCATGGCGGCGAGACCTAGCCCGCTGTGAGGCTGGGTGCCGAGGAGGGAGTTGCGGCTGTTGAAGCTGAGGTTGAGGCAGCTGAGGGAATTGCTGCTGATACTGGTACTGGGAGACCTGGTGTAGCACCTGTTGTTGATAGAGCTGGAATTGTTGAAACTGTTGCATTTGAGCCTACATGGCCCGCATGCACTGCACCAAGTCCTCCAATTGGTTCAGGTTGGCCGCTAGGGGCACAACCGAGGGTCCGATGAAGGTTGCTCTGACTGTAGTAGGGAATGGAGCAACAACGGGTGCCCTCGTAAGAGGCACATTCAAACTAGGAATTCCGTCCGCTGAGAGGGGGACGGTGAACTGTCCGATGCAGACAGTAGGAAGTTGGGGCTGTTCCCTGGAGTTATCTATCTCCACGCTTCGTCCGACGTTGCTTGAGGAAGTCATGAGTGTCGAGTTTTCAGAGAAGAAAGAACTATGAAGGTTTAGAGGAAGGCTTTTAGAAGTGTTTCTCACAGACGGTGCTAAATGGTGGTGTGCGATCCGGTCACTCCTAGCTGGCACTTACGTGGCTCTTAGAAGGTACCTGAGATGGAGAAGAAGAAGAATCCCCGGGGGGTTGCCCGGCGGGAACACTCTGATGCTTAAGTTCGTATTCTGTAGGAGAAGCAAGGAGAAGATGAAGGCTAAGAGTGCAGATAGCGTGTGAGTAGAAGATCATACCTCCATCCCTTGATACTAGCTCCTTATAACAGAAATCCGTTGTATCAGGTCCACTGGCCTCTAACAGGGCGGGTATAACCGCCACTGTCAGTCTGCCGCAGCCGTTACTGGCTGGGCTGAGGTGGCACGTGCGGGGTTGTCACCGCAGGGTACGTGCCTGTCAGGTGTAAGACACCCTCTAAAGGTGGTAGGCACGACGCTGTCTGACGAGGGATATGGCTGTTGTCCCCAGATTTGTCGAGTACGGTGGTCGGGCAGGAGACCTTCCTACAATATGCCGAACTACCCTTCCGTGAGTTACCCTGTCCCGGGCTATCTTGTAAGCAGCGAGCTGCCTGTGACAAGCTAAGCCGAGCTGTCTGGCCCAAGGTGTCTTCACCTCAAGGTATCTACAAGCAGATCAGTGTGTTCCTGTCTAGTAGAAGCTTCCTGAGGAGTGCCCATGCCGTCCATTCTCGAGCTACTTTGTAGCGAGCTCGAATTACTTCAGGATTACCTTTAATAGAATTGGTCCTTGGGATGACTTGTCTGCTTGGGAGCTTGGGCGAGCTAGTTCCCCTAGCTCGCGAGCTAAAATTGCCTCAGAGTATCCCATCAAAGGTAGCTCGGGGAACCTGGAGCTCGCGTTGTGGCGAGCTTCTCCTTTTGTGAGTTACGATGTAGCGAGCTGCTTTATGGGCTCGTCACTTGGTCGCATTAGGCTACAATGCTGAGTTGTTGCTCGTGCTGAGTCAGTGTCCACGCGTCACCGTTTCATAGGTCGGGTCAAATCATCCTCCATCAAAAAGGCCTATATGTGATGCCATCTCTATGTATACTTAACTAGCTATAGTATTGCTTTTAAAAGCAGTTTAATGTATCTGGTGTAATAGGTACAAGTAACATAGACCTACAGATTATATATACATCTATGTATATATATCTATATCTATATCTATCTATCTATCTATCTATCTATCTATATATATATACCAATACAAATACCACTAGTTGTGCTTGAATCCTATTTAATGAAAAATGAGACTTGAGACTTTGCTTTATAGACAATTATTCTCGAAACACTATTGACAGGGATGTATTTTATGATTGATTTAACACGCAACGGTCTGTAATTAAATAGAAAATTGATCATTAGGCTCAGTTTGGAAGGAATATAAATATAAATATATACAGTACAAATACATATATTTGTATTTATACTCCTTCGGAACTAAGCTTTAAAGTCAAAATACCTATGTGATGCCATCTATATGTATAGTTTACTGGCTAGAATATTGCTTACAAAAGCAGCTTAGGCATCTGCGTGGTAGATAGGAGTACCGGAGTTCACATAAGCTCTCCACAAGGGGGCATCCCAGCCGCGTATTGGGTGGAAGGTTGTGTTTGGTATTGTTGGTGTTTCAACTTGTAATGTTTTGAGTTGAAGCACTAATACAAATACCATTATTTATGCTTGAATTCTATTTAGGCTATGTTTCGTTTGAGGGAAAAAGTAGGGAAAGGTAATTTTCTTATCTTATTCTTCCTTTTCTTACTTTTTTCTTCAAATTAAACTAAACACAGTCTTAATGAAAAATGAGTTGTTATTCATGTCAACACCACATCATTAGTGCTGGTGTTGAGACAGTGATTTCCATGCAAAGTATTTTATGATTGATTTAATACACAACATCTCCAATTAAACAGAAAATTGACCATTAAAGAAATCAAATTACCTATGTAATGCCATCTCTATACATAACTGGCTAGAATACTTTTTACAAAAGATGAGATGGTGAGTGTTTCACGTAGAAGAACCTAATTATTAGTACTATCAATAGGTTGAGTCTAGGTCAGGACAGGGTGTAACCCAATGGATTCAACTATATTGACAGCTATAATTAATTATATAAGTAATTGATTTTTGATAATATAATCCTAATAAAAATGACAATAAAACAGTAAATTATGTATATATTAATAAATCTAGTGTTTTCAACTAAAATCATCTTATATATTATCTATTAATTTTTTTCATTTTAGACATAAAATATAAAAATATATAAGAAAAAAGGAAGAAATTTTTATATATTAATTATTAAGAAATAATTGATTAGGGTCTAAATTGTTTCAAAACAAGCAAGGAGCCAAGCACTAGGACAGGTGTTTCCTGTCAGATAAAACCAACCCATTGACAGGTGTTTCCTAGGCTCCCTACTAGGGGTGGTCATGGGCTAGGCTTAGTACCTATCATAAGAACTCAAGCTTGGATGTTGGCTTGAGCCCAACCTAGGATTCCGGGCTTATTAAATGTCAAATATATAAAAAAAATATATTATATAACAATAATAAATATATAAAACGTATTATATAAAATAGATACTTGTAATTGTTTTGGTGTATGTTATAAAATCTAAACCCAAATACCATATATCATATATGCTCAACACTATTATATATAAAACTATATACACGACTGGTTTCAGACTTGGCACAAAAACCTTCTATTCGATTAGTCTTTTGAGGCTTCCAGACTCCAAAACTATATACCGTTGGGTGAAAACCCAAATTCACTATTGGCCATCCAAAAGGATCTGTTTAAGCGGTCTGAAGTTTTAGTTGAACTACTTCCACAAACCATTAAAAGATGTTTTGAGGAAAGTGTCGTTTTTTTTCTGAAGGACAATAGATTTAGGGCCCGTTTGGCATGTCTTTTTGGGAAGATCTTCTGGTAGCTCTGACATGTAAAAGACGCATTGAGTTTTTGTATGAAGATCTGAATAGCCTAAAGCACGTTTGGTAGACACACGTCTTTCCGTATTTTTTCGCATGAGATTAAAATGCGAAAGACATGAGAAACTTCATTTGAAACTTCCCAAAATCAGCCCAAAATAAGCTTTTCGTGTCTTTTCGGTGCTCCGTCTTTTGACAGTTATATCTTCTATGAGTCAAAAGACCACACGGAAAGACACACCAAACAGACCCTTGGTCTTTCTGTGTTTTTTTATCAAACATTGATTATAAATTGTTTGGGTGGAGCGCCCCCTTCTTGCAATGCGAAAAGCCACTACTACAAAAATCCTCCCAAACCAACTCAACCAAAGCTTTAGTTTTCGCAAAAGGATCTACTGGATTAGTGGATCTACACCACAAGATGCTACCCACACACCTAAAATAGCTTCTTCTACAAAGCGAGAAAATGGAAATATAAAAATAAACAAATAAACGCCAAAGTTTTAGCTAGAAACCATCGTCATTGAAGAAGGCAGGCTTGTCAAGATAAGGCAAAAGAGAACTAGGACTCAATTTTGTGTTAAAAGGGGCATTTTTCATCATTTCAAAAACTAAATAGGAACATTTTAGACATTTCTAACCTCTGAAAAGTGTCTCACCACAATCAATAACTTAGCAACATTTTACCATTTTAGAAGAGGTAAAAGGCTTAAACATACCCTGAATTTTAATAAATTAACTTAAACATGTCCTAATTATTTTTAAATAGAATTAAATATACCTTATGAGTTGACACCACTAGACTTTAAATACCTCCATCAATGAAACAACTCATTTAAATTTTTAAAATCCTATTTTACCCTTCTAAGTAGTAAAGGGAAAATAAAGAGAAGTGAGGCCAAAGAAAAGGTATTGCAGTGGCCTTTTTCTATGCAAAAGATAAGGTATTGTATCTTTACAAAAGAAAGTGTGAAGGCCCAATGAAGTCATGGATAAGACAAGGTTTAGTTAGAGGGATTGGGTTCGGGCTTCCCTTTTCCTTGTTGTTCTATGTTTATTCAATCAGTTTCTATCCTCAACTGTTGATACACGAAGGGGAGAGAAAATGAGAGAAAGAAAGAAAGAGATGATTGAATTAATTTGGGGCAAGATTTGGAGATTGGGAATATGCATGACAGCTTAAGGTTAATGTCTAGAATTCACATCACCACCCCACAACACCCCACAGCACATCCCCGCTGTGTATTGGTAACATCTCCCGATGATGATATCATCGACTCTGGTACTATCATTGGGAGATGCTCCTAATACACGGCGGGGATGTGCTGTGGGGCGGAGATGTGATCTCTAATGTCTAACATCAAAGGAGGGAAATGGCTACAAAGTTGGCCATGAAAGTGGCTGCAATCTTTGGAGATAGAAGTGGTAATGAAGATGGTTTTGAGTTCTGACTAAAAACTAAGCAACTCCATTGCTCAACCTGGTATCTCAAACCCAACTCATCGATCTAGTTCAGTTTTGACCTAAAAACAACAATTTGGGTGGAAGGGCAGTGGTGAGGTATTATATGGAGACCAATCTTGTTGGTCTCAATGGTCCATAAGGCAAAACAATAATCAATGTTGAGACCAATCCATTGGCTTCACATGAGGTAGGTAGAAGCACTTACCACTAGAAGGCAAATAAAAAATCTAGGTTAAATCACGGGAAGAGGAAAGGAAGAAGAGAAGTATATATAGGGTAAAATTTTAAAGAAAATGAAGAATAAAAGAGTCGCAGGATACTTTTATGTTTTTTATTAACTCGAGTAGGTTTAAGTCAATGTAAGAAAATTCAGAATATATTTAAGTCTTTTACCGTTTTAGAAATTCAGATCACATGTTCAACACAAATTCAAGCGCTTCCCATCTCTAAAAAAGTTCGTATTCCAGAGATGAGAGATAAGAAGCATTTTTTAGCTATCTTCAAAGAAAAAAAAATCACTTTTAGCTATCAAACACCACCTTGTCTGTACATATGGATATAGTCCGATCCCTTCACTGAACTGATCATTATTGCGGTCAGTATCTACGTCTTATGTACACCACAAATTGAATTCAAATGTAGCATCTATGGAAAAATCTTTCAAAAAAAAGAAGTGCAGCAGATCCAGATTCATCTATCTGCAGTCTGCTTTATTCACTGCATTAAATCCAGACTGGTGCAGTTGCAGTGGAGACAGCCTCAAAAGTCTAAAACTAACTGAGTCATATTCTTCCTTCTTTCCCATATGATAGTCTCCATAAAAACCAACCATTGTATTGTACTTATCGAATCCATACTGTGAACCTTGTTAAAACTCATGGTTTGGACAAGGCGACTGTTGAGTTATTCAATTTACATCGCTTAATGTGTAGCTGAACAGGAAAAAAAATGGTGTTTAACGGATTTGCTGCATCCATATCTGGGTACTTCTTGTTAGCCATTCTGTCTGTGTTCTTCCTGATGAGATGGGTCTTGTTCTTCAAGCAGAAATTGAAGAACCAAATCATAGCAGAATGGCCTTTCCTGGGCTCCCTACCGACGGTTGCCTGGAACATGAACAGGCTCCATGACTGGATAACTGAGATTTTCATCTCGCTTGGCATCAAAACCTTCTACCTGAAGGGCCTCTTCTCAAAGCTCGACTACGTGTTCAGTTGCGATCCTCAGAATTTCGAGTACATCCTCAAGGTAAATTCTGGAAACTACCCAAAGGGGGAGGACATGAGGCAGATATTCGACATTCTGGGTGATGGTATCTTCAACACAGATTTCGAGTCATGGGCAACGCAGAGGAGGGCTTCACACTCGGCTTTCAGACTGATTGAGTTTCGGAGCTTCGTCAGCTATACGGTCCAGAAGGTAATCGAAGAAAAGCTTCTACCATTGTTAGCTCATGTGGCTAGAGAAGGGTCTGTCATCGATTTGCAGGATGTGCTTCTGAGGTTCACCTTTGACACCATTGCCATGACAACATGCGGAAAGGATCCGGGGTTTCTGGCTAAAGAGCTTCCTGGTAATGTAGTTGCTAAAGCCATTGATGACGCACAAGAAGCCATACTCTACAGAAACTTCGTCCCCATGTTGATTTGGAAGCTTATGCGGCTGTTGAATGTTGGATCAGAGAAGAAGATGGCCAAAGCGTGGGAAGTTGCAGATAACACCATTATAGACATCATTCTGCAGAAGAAGGAGCAATTGCTTAATGGTACTGATGAATCAGAGAAGATTAATAGTCTATTATCTATCTTCATCAGGTCTCAAGGACAGAAAAACGAATATTGGTCCAAATCCAGGATGAAGTTCCTTAGAGACTTGAGTCTAAACTTTATTATTGCTGGAAGAGATACTACAGCCTCTGGTCTTCTCTGGTTCTTCTGGTTGGTTTGTAGGAATCCCCATGTGGAGGAAAAAATCCTGGAAGAATTAAAGCTTGCTTTCGCTAAGAAGAAGGGTAATGGAATAGGAAGCAATAAGCCATGGGTATTTGATTCAGAGGATTTAAAAGAGTTTGTGTATCTGCATGCAGCAATTTGTGAATCACTCAGGCTGTATCCTCCCGTTGCTACACAGAAAAAAGGTCCTATCAGGGAAGATATTCTCCCTGATGGCACCACTGTGAAGCCAGGGATGCAGATAGTGCTCTCAAATTATGCTCTAGCAAGGATGCCTTCTGTGTGGGGGAAAGACTGTCTGGAATTCAAGCCTGAGAGATGGTTACGTGAGGATGGGACGACACTGAACAATGAAATGATCTCCAAGCTGCTATTTGCATTCGGCACTGGACCAAGAACTTGCCTGGGTAAGGACATGGCTTTCACTCAGATGAAGATGGCTGCTGCAGCTGTTCTCTTCAACTACAGCATTCAAGTTGTGGAGGGTCACCCAGTTTCCTTGAAACGATCCATTATTCTTCAGATGAAGGATGGGTTGATGGTCAATGTAAAAGAAAGAGGCAGTTGGTAATGGTGTCAATAAATCAGGTAATTTTATCATAACTACTTATATAAAATAAAATAAAATTCACTGGGTAGAGTCTAGTGGTCCTCATTAACTTATTTTCCATAAAGAAAAAAAATATATATAGTATAAAATATCCAAATGGAGATTAATTTAGAAAACTCTAGGGTGTTTTTTTTCACTTCTATGGTTGCTTGTAATGCGGTATCCTCTTTTTTTTTCTAAAATCTCTTCTACTACTAATTATTGTTCTTCAGATGAAGGATGGGTTGGTGGTCAATGTAAAAGAAAGAGACAGTTGGTTCCAATAAATCAGGGTTTAATTTTTGGTAGTTTTATCATAAGTAGTTATATAAACAAACTCATTAGCAAGGGCCTAGTAGTCCTCCTGTAAATTCCTAAAAATCAATTAAAATATTCAAATGAAGGTTGGAAAACCCTAGTTTGCTTTTTTTTTTTCACTTTGTTGCTTGTAATGCTGGATGATATTCTTCAATTACATGTATTAATTAATTTAATTTGTTGTGGAAAATAGGGGTAAAACCGGTTAAACAATACTTAACAACAGTACGTATATCAAATTGAAAAAATCTGCAAAATCACATACAAAAAAAAAAAAAAAATCCCCAAAAGACTTACTGATGACATGATACTGAAGCAAAGCTAGCAACACAGATCAATTCAGCATTTTTATAATCTGAAATGAAAAATTAATTACCAAAAGACTTACTGGTTTTGATCAAGGCACGTCGTAGCAATGCTGTACCGGACACGGTGTGACGGGTGTGTGTGGGAGCCCGGCCCAGCTTAGCTCGATCGATCCATGCATGTGTATCTGTTGGCACATGTAACCTCTCACTACCATCCCACAGACACAAACCCACACCTTGTAATTTAGCCACCTAATGTAAATTTTTCTTCTTCTTCTCGAGTTTACATTTTTAATGAGTTATTTCAATTTTTAACTATTGTTTTATCTGTAGCTAAAGGTCATTTATTTTGTAGTGTTTCTTTATCAATTTGATTTTCTTCCACTTTTAGGTTAAACATATTTCCGCAATGAAAACTCTCCCCAGCGCCAAATGCATCCTTCTAAGCAAACATCCCAGCAGTAACACAACCATTAACCAGGACTTTACAAAGCCAGAAAACTCGTATTTTAGGTTGATGCAATGTTGTAAGACTCAAACTGCATGGATTAAAAACTGGAATGCTCTGCGGGTCATAGTTTTTCTGGTTAATCAAGCAATTGGCATGTTTAGTAATCGTAAAAAAACACCATTTAACAGGGATGGTCACAATTCCCAGTTTTCATGGTCCAACCATCTAGTCCGGTTTGAGTCTTACAACATTGGGAGACGTTAGGCCTTTTATGGTGTTGGTTATTAGGGGTGTTCATTATATGGTCTAGACTGCCAAATCGCACCAAACCAAACCATAATTGGTGGTTTGGTCTGATTTGGCCTTAAAACGATTTGGTTTAATCTGAGAATTCCTCTAACCATTTTTTTTTTTTTTTKTTTTGGTTTGGTTTTCTAAATTTTAGAAGCCAACCCAAACCGCAAACCATATTAAATTGAATTATTAATAATATATTTATTAATATATATATATATATATATGTTTAAACCATATTAAATTGGATTTTAATTTTTAACTTGTAATTGATGCCCAAAGAGCTGTTTATGTTTGAGAAAATGTGAATGTAATTTATATAATAGTAATAAGTGACACTTGTTAATATTTCAATTTGGCATTTGAATTCTATTTGTTATTTATGTAGCTAACTAGCTATTCATGTTATTTGGGCTTTCTAATTGGATTAAGCCCAATAAGATGGCCCATATCATATTAGAAATCAGACCAAACTATGATAAAACGGTTTGGTCTGATTGGTCTGAGAAATTTCTCAAACCATAATTTATTAATTTGGTCTGCCATCTTCTCCAAAGCAAACCATGATCACCCCTACTGGCTACATATCCTTATGGGAATTAACTTCAGCTGTCCATATCTGACAGCACAAACTGTTATTACATGGAGTTAGGATACATCGACATGTCATGCAAGGAGAGGCCGTGGACAACACAGGCTGTCAGTCAAATGTAGACAGCCAAATGTTTTACCTATCTAGCCATTTAGGCTGTGTTTGGTTTGAAAAAAATGGAAGGAAAACAAATTGAAGTGAAAGTTAATTGACTTTCAATTCCTTTCCATTCCCTTTCTTTCAAATCAAACACAGCCTTTCTTTTGTCTTTTAAAAACTAAGTATTTAGAGCTTGCAAGTTCTGTAGTAGCTGAACCTGAGGTTGGATTACTTCCCGTACTCTTGAATGATTTAGGACATGTTTGGGAGTGCTTAAGTTAAAAATAAGGGTTTAAAAACAAGTGTTTAAGTTAAAAATAAGGGCTTAAAAGCAAGTGCTTATTCAAATAAGCACTTATTTGCATTTGACACCCAACTTTTTTAAATGTTTATTTTTAAAATAATCACTTATTTTATATTGGGCGTTTGGTAATCTTTTTCTCTAATAAGCACTTAAATAAGCATTTGTGACTATTATTTCGTTCATTTTCTTTCAAATTTTCAAAATATACCATTTGAAAGCACTTTTATTAAATTACTTTTATAAAAACACTTTTTTTATGAAAATACTTTTATAAAAACACTTTATGAAAGTACTTTTACAAAAGCACTTTTAAGAAAGTGCCTTTACGAAAGCACTTTTGTGAAATTACTTTTAAGAAAGCACATTTACAAAAACACTTTTATGAAAACACTTTTATACAAGTACTTTTACAAAAAGTACTTTCATAAAAATTCTTTCGTAAAAGTTCTTTTGTAAAATTACTTTCATACAAGTGCTTTCGTAAAAGTACTTTTATGAAAGTGCTTTTACAAAGGACTTTCATAAAAAGTACTTTATAAAATTCAACTAGGGATGATATTATAAGTGGTATTTTAAAATTAAACTAGGGATAATTTTGGAAGAAAAAAAAATTGAACAAGTGCTTATTGTAAAAAAACTGGAAATTTGGGCTTAAAAAATAAGCACATATTTCAGACTTATTTCTCAAATACCAATAAGTGTTTAATGGCCCAAATAAGTACTTATTTTGAATAAGCACTTATTTTTAAGCATTCCCAAATTATTTTGATATTCTATCTACTAAAGACAAAGCAGTAAGCTATTAAGTTCAGCTACTTCAGCTGATATTAAATAGCATCCTAATAATAGTTTCTACAACAAAGATAGAGTTAACATATATGAATTCATTCCTAACCATCTTTATTAATCACTGCGTTTCTGAAATTGTTTTTGTATTTCTGTCCATCATTTTCCTTTTCATGTTACATAAGGGTTCTTCTTCAATGTGAATTAATTAATTCTTAAAACAAAAAACACAGAAAACATGTTATTGGTTGTACTCATGTAAACAAAATTCAATATATTTGTTTTCGAACTTCTGGTCTATATATATCATGATCATATATTATTTGAACTCCAAAATTAATTTTTATTTAATTAAAAACCATTGGTTTGATAGTTTCAAAAATATAATTTTTTAAACAAATCCAATCTGTTCCTCGAAATAAAAACAGAGTTCAATAACATTATTTTAGCCGATGTGAAAATTTTAAAAACAAATGAAAACAAAATCATTCATGTTTAAACACTTCCATATATATATTTTATCCTTTTTTTTCCGCTTAAAATTTCTTTTACTCGTACCATTTTTTTTCTGAGGCCTAATTGTGGTCCAATAATGGGCCTAGCTTTTTCCTCCACCATGTGAATGAGTACTATCAAAGTATCCTCTTGGAAAAGATGTGAGATAGATATTATTAGGTTCTTTATATGTCCCTCCTCTTTGAATTTTAATGTCCCTCCTCCTTGTTTTAGGGGTAACCCATTTGAACATTTTACACTGCATAGGGCCCAGGCTACATTGTCTGAACCCAAGCCCGCCCAAGTTGCACCCTTACTTTGAAATTGAACCATTTAAAACAATAATTTGTGTTTAAAGTACAGTACTAAATGTGTAAAAATAATTTATTTTTTCAATATTTAAATGGATTTTGTTTAATACTTTTCAACTCCTGCTCATAATTCCTATATGTGATTTTTAAAACATTGATGGAAAATTAGAAATTGACTGGAAATCAAACAAAAGTGCATTATGTGGATATGAACCATGTAAGTAAATACTAACAAGGTCAAATTCTGGTGATAGTTACGAATTTTTACATTGTTTTTCAAGATCACAGTGAGCCCCCCAGATACAACTTTTGACAAATAGTCCATGAACCTGCCCAAGCATTGGTGAGAACCTTTTGAAGCCATGAGGCATGGTTTATTGGTACCAGTAACAATCTTTTTTTGTTTTTTTCTTTGGTACATGTGATGTGGCTTTGGGCCCTATGGGTTTTAATGCTAGACCCAATTTGCAGGGTTAGTGGGTTAGTTGTGACAGGGATGCACGCTTGGGCCCATTGGAATTCATTACACAAAGAGTATGCTCAGATAGAGGGGTGTCAAGAAACCAACAGAACTCTTGGGTCATTGGTGTACCACTAACAATTTACAATTTTATTGATAGTACCAGCTTACAAGGCCCATTCAAGTTGAGATCTCATTTGGGTCACAGGACAATATGGGGACCCATAATAAAATGCAAATATGTTTGTATTTGCAATAAATTCAAAGCATCACATCAATTAATTTTTTTTTTATTTCATTTTATTGGGGGTTGAATGTGACATGGTAGCTGGAAATTTTTTCTCATGCAATTTGTTTAATAAGAGTTAAGAATAATAGAATATGAGACTAAAGTGGTGTTTGATAAATCTGAAAAGTTAAAAAGATATTATTTGTGTCTGAAATTTGAAAAGAATTATAGATGCTTTTCTACTTTTTAGAGGCTTTGAATAGATAAATTTGTTTGTGTTGGACCAAACCTTCAACATCTGAAATTCCCTGATTTTACTATTTTACCCCTAGAACAAACTATTTATTAAATTTTAGTTTAATTTGCATTATCTCATAAAAATAATTTATCAAATTCAAAATAATATTGAAATAATAAAAAAAATTAATAATTAATAAATAATACAAACAAAAATTATTAAAAATAATTAACACTTAATAAAACATTAATAACTAATAAAAGAATATTTCCTTATCCGAAAAATCATCGTCATCATCGAGATCTTCGAGGTCCTCCTCTCACTCCTCGCGGAGATTCCTCATGTTCTTCTTGAAACCCTTTGGTTGGTAGTGAATAATCCATCAAAGGACAACGAGCAAGGGCTTTCTCCTTTGTCAGGAGCATCTCTCCCTTGGTTCCATTCTTTCCTCTTGACCTCATCATAAATGAGAGACCATAGTGAAGAGAGGGATGGCAGAGAGGATGATAGAAAGTCGAATGCCCTGCCAATGCTTTCATTGGCAAACTGTCGACAAACGGACAAAGAGCGGGAGGAATCAACTTGGGGGTATTTTTTAATTTAGGCCACATCTAAAATGCATCTAAGCGCATTAGGGCCTGTTCGTTTTCTCTGAAGTCTGACATCTAAAAGTATAATAATTACATTAAGAGGTATATTGGTATTGGTGAACTTTTCTTTCCTCTAAACTCTGAATGTAGAGATTGTTGTTCTGAATTCTAAAAACTACCAAATATCCATTTTGACCCCATATATAAGAGTTTTTGTTTGTCTTTTTGGGGGTATCATTGGAAAACAAAATGTTGTACGATTGCACTTTAAGAGATAAGAAGAAAAAAACAACAAATTTTCTCTTAAAGTTAAAAGATTCCTCTTAAGAGATAAGAGTTAAGAGGAAACGAACATGCCCTAAGTGTCGGGCATGCGTCTTACCGCTTCAGATCTGAAAAAGCATTTCAAGTCATACTTTCATATGCAATACCCAATGATCCTGGTGTCTGAAAAGCAACTATTTCAGACATAAGACATCTAAAAGGATTTATCAAATGCCACCTAAGAAAAGATAAAATGAGAAAGAGAAAACCTAGTCTTCTCATGTATCATGTCAAAGAACATAGAAAACTAAAATGCCTTTCTCTTGCTTGTTTTGCAACTTAGGTTCAGTTTGGAAGGAGTACAAATAATATAAATATGTATGGTGCAAATGCATACAAAATACAAGGTTTTGCACTCTAAATTTGTATTCGTACTCTTTCCAAACTGAGCCTTGGAAGGAGTGCAAATACAAATATTTAGAATGCAAATCCATGTATTTTGTATGCATTTGCATAATACATATTTGCATTTGTACTCCTTCCAAAATAAGCCTTACTACTTGGACATCAGTGTACCACTAACAATTTTTTGATAGTATAAGGCCCATGCAAATTGGTTTTGCCAAGGTTCAAAGTATTGATACACTCCTCGTAGGAACTTGCATATTGGGTGTTTAGATATCATATTTTTTAGTTTTTTTTTCAATCAGTTCTCGTGTTCATTTTTATTTGGACTGTTTCTAGATCAGACTCCTTTTTTGTGAAAGTTGATGTTAACATTATTTGGGATAATCCAGTTAATCAATTATCTTTGGGAGTTAGATGGCTGATTCAAAAGGTGTGGAAGCTAAAGGTGTTGTATAGGTTTAAGTTCTTGTGAAGATTTGTTAGAGGTTTTGTGTTAGTATCTTCGATTATGAATAGTCTTGGACCTCTTGGTTACAAGATTAATAAGAAATGTGTGTTTTGTTTCCTACATGATTAGTCCTTTTGTTAAAATCTATTTGGTTTGGTTCTCCTTTGGGTATCTATGAATTCTGGATTAGTCGTGGATATCATTTTGTTTTTGTTGTCTTCATTAAATTCTGTGGCGGACAAAGGAATTATCATGTTTGGCTTTTAAGAAATAATGTTATCTTTAAGGGGGAATCTATGGATATCATGTTCAATTTCTATTTAATTTAAATAGCTTTTCTATGAAAACATGCCTCAAAAGACCTTAATTTTTCCTATCAGGGGCTTGTTGAGACTTTGGTTGTGTTTGGTATCATTGCTGCTTCTACTATAAACATTAAGGGTTTATCAGTTCAAAATTTTTATAAAATAGGGCACTATTTACATAAAAAGATTCCATTTTTAGTATTAAATGCCAATACCCTTATCATTTCTTCATGAAATGCCAAATTTAATGTTTCTATTATAAATGTCAACACCATTTTAAATGCAAATTTTTTTGGTAGAAGTGGTTAATTGATGTATGTGACAACATAAGTTCTCAAAAAATTATATTAATAAACCCCAAATATTTCTAAGAAAAACAGCAATGATACCAAACACAACCTTTGCCTATAGTTTTTTCTAACAGACCTTGATTAATGAGAAAATTTAGTGTGTATATATATATATATATTGGTAGAATCCTTCTTGTTTGTTTGCTTAGAGAATGTTAAAGAAATTTTGATCAATAAGCTCAATTTACTCACGACTTATGTAGCTGATGTGGAGCATTATTATTGATAAACCAGTGTTCTTAAACCGTCGTTGACCTAGATAGTTGGACCGTTTGGTTCAGGAACCATCCAGGTAATCGTTTCCGTTTCACCCTTAACCCATTCTTTGGCCAAAAACTGTTGACTTGGTCAACAACCATTGACCCAAGTAGTCGAACCATCAACCCATTGACCCAAACAACAGTTTTTGGCCATTTTTATTTTAATTATTTTTTTAATTTTTTTTAATGTGGAATAGACCATCCATTCAAACTGAACGATTGAGCTGCTAACCTAGAAACCGGTTGATATTGTCCGATCCAAGGTGTCCCGAACCAAAGATGCAGTCAGATAATCCTAGCAATTAGATGAGACCTAGGTGGAAAGATGAGGATGTGCACTATGGTGATCTACAAGCACAAGGGTCAAAGGCCCGAGGAGCTATTCCCTAGGTAAGCACTCCGGCGCTTAAGTCAGTAGAAGATGGGAGATCGGCCAGGACAAGTTGAGGAGAACAAGCTAGTTCGCACCAGGGTGAATGCAAGGGGTGTTGAGGTTAGTTGAGAGTTAAAAGTCCTTTACCTTGAAGAGGATATGCCTTTCTATAGCCGAGCATCAGTGTTGTAGTCGGATTAGGTCCACAGAATTATCGGGATGAGGTTGTTCGTCGAGGTTCCTAGGGACTTTCCCCTTCCTCAGTGGGGCATGTCTCCTTTTACGTGTAGAACTCTACCTCCTCAGTGCGCTTTCTCATGATTTGATTGCATTGAGTTGTGCTGACGTGGTCCGAGGAGGTCGGCCATGGCAGCCAACACGTGGTGACTTCAACCAGCTCTGACACCACCCGAACACAAGTGGCCAAAGTGGTTCTGATTCCAAGTCATTTTTTAAAACTTTGGGTTAAACAACCCCTGCATTTCTATTCAATATGTGACAGATTTCCAACATCACACATGTGCAAAATATCCAATAGGAAAATCTATGATGCCAGAAAGATATGGTATCAAAAGAGCTTTGACCAATAAAAATCCACCTGTAAATTTTGATAAATACCATCTGATTTCTTAACAGGTTTATGATACCAGCTGATTGGTCATAACTCATAAGTTTTTCATATATGATGTCTTTAAGGTATCATAATTGAACCCAATACCCATATATTTGAGAATACACCGATCTATCACAAAACTGAATATATGGAACTATAACACAAGTGAAATAGATCGGACTACTCATTGCCGAACTCTGAGGTGCCAAATACCCCAAATGCAGTATTTAGGAGATTTGGATAATTGGAAACTATTTTGGCTCTGTTTGTTTGCAGTGTAAATTTTAAAAGAAAACAAATTTTGCATCTGATTCAGTTTTTGCATCTGTTTGTTTATAATCATGATTTCTCTTCATATCTACGAAAAAATTTATATTTTTTGTCTTATTTGAACTTATTGTCAATGCAAATTTTGCATCTCAAAAACTGATACAGAATTTGCACCACCTTCCTCATATCTCAATTTTCTCTCATCTAAAATGAGGACCATACTATCTTTCTTCCTATCTCACACTCAATCAAATAATTCTCTTCTGTACCTCTATTCTCCTTCATATAAAACCGAGACCACATCATTTTGCTTCCTATTTTATTTCTCATAAAACAAAAAGAAAGCAAGAATTTATACACCGCTTCCTGGCACCCCAATACATTTACACTAATGCAAATAAAATTCGCACCATACAACTCCTTACTCTTTCAGTTTTGTTTTAAACAAGACCAAAGAGAAGCATCATGAGTGATATGTCTAGGTATATATTACATGACAACAAAATATGGGGCCCTTTGAAATTCAGCATATATTAAATGGGTCCCACTTAAGGGGATGAATCAAACAAAATTATCAGCATGGTCGGATAGTCTTTCAATCATCATTTTAATCAAGCATGTATTATTGTTTTTTCATATGTTTTCAAGTGTTTATATAATCTTGGGTTCGATAGCTTTTCACCAACCAACTAGTATTATAAAAGTGATAATCAATCAACTGTTATTTATCAAAATTCATGAATAAGTTTTGATTAATTAAAACTCTTTTGATACTATATCTTATTTTCCCTACAATCTTTTACCACCGTCCAAATGTATAGAAAATAGAAAATTCGTGCTCAAGCTGAATTTTGGCCCATTTATATATAGTCTCCATCGTGGACCCAATAAAATGGATGCGGCCCCTTTCACTTATGGCCCAAAATCCTTTTGCAGATTTGAAGTTGATATTGTTGGGAACATTCTATGGCCAAAGAGGCCGGTTGCGTTGACAATCTTGTTGATTACTACGTGGTACGATTTGGTTTCACTAATATTGATCGGTAACCGTGTATATGGTAAATTGGTAATGGCAACATGTGAGAGAGAGAGAGAGAGCTAGCTGTTAATGGGTCGGGTCTACCTACCTATTAGAATCGAATCAAAACCGAATTGATTATGTTAATTCTGATTCTCAGGTTTTGTCATGATTAATGGGTTTTGGCTGTTGTGAAGCAATTCAGACTCAAATTGATTATATACTTAGTAACATATAGAGATTTCTTTTCACCAAAAAAATATAGAGAGAGAGACTCAAAAAGTAAATTAGTAATATATAATTACTTTTTTAAGATTTTGCTATATTTATATTAAAGAGTAAATGTCATAAGCAATACATAATATAATTATAATTAAAAACACATATATTATATTTTAAGGTTAAGGCTATATTATTAAAATAAAGTTTTAAATGTCCCGATAAATAATTGGTTCAGTTATTGGTCCTTCATATTATCCTATTTAGTTATTGGAATGAGATTAGGACACCTTGACCCAATTCATTGACAGCTAGAAAGAGAGGGAGATTTTAGAATAGGGTTGTCAAAGGGTAAGAGAGACCCGATAGACGTAACTCAAGCTTGCCCAATTATATAGGGTATAGGTCTGCATTATGATTTTATTTTTAAAAATATAAATAACTATAACATCAACAAAATTATATTGTTTTATTCTAATGTGGCAGTTTTTGTTTATAAAAACGAAACCTATATTTTTCCATTATAATTTGGTTAGGATCGGTTTTTGTATGTTGGCATATGGCAATTGACAAAGATGTCCCAAGTTTAATATCTATTGTTTTCATTCACTAAAAAAAAAAAAAAACACTTATATTTGCATGACATACTTGTAATATTTTCATATTATAATGCCCAAATAATGTGTCAAATTAATAAATAAATAGAATTATTATCAAATTAACAGAGGAGTAGAAGCGGAAAAAAACAAAAAACAGAGGAAAAATCTATGGTACATTCCATGGAAATTGCTTTGACATAATTCAAACATGAATGAATCAATGAGCCAAAAGTCATATCAACACCTTTTAACTTTGTTAAAATCTTTAATGATGATAAATTCATCTTGAGAAACATGAAAATATATCTTGTGAAATATGAATCAATGAAAAATAAATAAATTATATAAGTCTTTAATATATTTCAATTAACATAAAAGTTTTTAAAATACACCATAGTTAAACATTAAAGAGTATTGACAATTTCTATCTTGAAAGAAGGTATAATACCTAAATAACCTTGACCAACCATAACCACCTCCCCTTTACCGCCACAAATTTTAGTTGAATACCAGCTGAGTGATTACCACCTAGCACTTTTATTATACAATTGATTGGTTATTGGTTTCTTAGGTATTGATGAATCAATTTTTCATGCTAAGCATTTCGTCATTTGGCTTGCTTCCAAGTGATTGATGATTTAGAGGTCGAAGAGGAGAACGTTTGCTGGATGAGGACCTGGATACCGGGTTGACCAGGCCGAGCTGGGGGAAGATTAGGTGTCGAGTTGACTGAGCCGAACTGGGCAAGTTAGGTGTCGAATTGACTGGGCCGAGCTGAGCAGACCAGGTGTTGAACTGATTGGGCCGAGCTGGGCAGGTTAGGTGCCGAACTAACTGGGCCGAGCTGCATATCAGGTGACGAGCTGACTAGAGGGCCAAGCTACCTATTAGGCACTGAGATGACCAGAGGGCCGAGCTAACTAGTGGCGAGCTGGATTGATTATTGAGCTTCGTAGTTCTTTACAGACCAGCAAGGAATCAATGTCAGAGGACCCGGGGTGGCTAACCCGGCAAGGTCGCTCCAATGATTAAGTCAGTACTCTCATAGTAGACTGCGAGCTAAAAATCACAAAAGTATGAGAGGTAGAATATGCTTACTTGCCCCCTTCATGTCATTGGGATTGGTGCCTTTATATAGGCATTGATTGGCATGGGCTTCACGCACCATATCCGAGATTTCCGAGAGGTCGCCTAAGTGGTCTGAGATTCCCAGAGGCAACTGCCATGCACGTCGACCACCCTCCGGATCGTTCGATACGTGAGCCAACTTCCAAGGATCGTGGAAGTGTTGAGATATGCATGCCGAATTTGTCGGCAAGCACGTCTCGCAGGTCGCCAGGTCGGCGCTTGTGCCATGCCGCCAGTTCGGTGCCTATGCCAGGTCGCCAATTCGGTGCCTATGTCAGGCCGCCAGGTGGGATACCATCATCTTGGCTAAGGCAAATTGTTGCCTAAGTGGTTCCGAATGTCACTTGTTCCGAGATGCCACATGTCACAATGTTATTAGAGGGCCAAATCCGCCCTCATCAGATACCACAGTCAGATTCTAAAAAGTACAACCTCAATTATAATTGGGTCATATCCAATCAGACCCGAGAATCCCAAACGGTATAGGTCTGGCTTGGAACTGGTTCTTCACATTACTTACAAGGTCAGACCAGATCTACCCGACCCACCTAGAAAATGGAGAGGACGTTTAAAAAAGGTTGGGTGTGGTAGAAGAAATTTTTAGGCCCCGTTTGGTTCTTACGAATAGAGGTTTGGAATCGGAATCGAAATGACTTATTCTGATTCCAACTATTTGATTGGATGGAATTGGAATCCCATTCCCATTTCTGTTGGATCGGTATTTCCTCATTTGAGGGAATAGCCATTCCCTGCCCCTCCCTTGGTAATGAAATCTCATTTCCTATTAATTCCAATTCATATTCCCATTTTTATCTGAACCAAATATACTATATGAATAGATCATTTCGATTCTGATTTCAGAAGATTTCGATTCCAATTCCAACTATGAACCAAATGGATCCTAAATTTCTACTTTATTGAAGTGATAGTTGAAAGTTGGAACCAACTCAACATTACTTCATAAAACTGAAACCTCAATTAAGACATACCAACCACCTCAGCTCCCCCTTTGAAGTAGGCCTTCTCTTTTCAAGATAAATCACTTTTTTTCCTTTTTTTTTCTCTAATTTGCTCGAGTCAAAACTTCATAACCACACCAACTTCCACACTCTCTATGATAAAGCTGTCAACATGTTGGGTCTATCCCATAAATTCGAACCGGCAATCTATTAATAATTGGGTTGGAACTGGCTCTTGTTCTTCTGAACCGATTAATACCCAAATTGATTATATAATTAATAATATATAAAGGTTCCTAATTCTGATTTTTCTCATATATTATATCTGAAAGGGTAATTTTCATGTACAGCATCTAAGATAATTTTGATTAAAAATACTTGTTTCATTAACATATAAACAATTTATTATTTACTGTATTTTTTACTAAAATTATATTAACAAAAATAAAAAATTATGGATTTCAAATATAATTGGGTGTAATCGGTCAGACCTAATCATCCTGATTAATAATTGGTAGGAACTTATATTATATAACTAATTAATAATCGGGTCGGGACTAATCCATCCTGTTCCGAACCAGATCTAATCCATTGACATTGACAGCTCTCTATCTTCCTTCCAGCTCTTGCTGTTAAATAAGAAAAAGTAAAAAACATTTCGCAGTGTCTCTTGTATGTATAAGGCTATAAGCCATTGTAGTATGGGCCCACGTGCTCACCATGGGCTGCATATGTTGGATGGGCCCACATAAAAATAAAAAGAGTAGAGTACCTACAAACTACAGTGATTGCAGCATAGTCAAGTCACTTCAGATAACTTCATTTCTGCATTATTTTCTGAAGATTTCCAAGAGTTTGAAACTTTGAATAGAACCTTTCTACACACACAATGACAAAGACAAAAAAATAAAAACTTCAAGCTGAATCTTGGCCCAATTGGTCACCCAGTGGGACCCATTCAATAATGGGCTTCCATCATAATGCGACACCTAACAAGTTAGGGCCCAGAAGCAAGCTACTGACAAAACAGTTCACAAATTGACTATACATTGGTGAGAATATATTGGGGAGAATGACGATTCAGTTCAGGGTCAGAATTTAAGGCTCAAAGTACATTTGGGATAGGTATTGGTTCGGAATTGATGCTAATTCACGGGAAGGTATGAGTGTATAAAGTATGAATTTTTTATCTTTTGAATGTTTATAATTCTGTAGTAGAAATCAGAAATTTGCATTGAATCTATCCTTACTTCACAAAATATCTTGCAGCCACCAACAACAGTCTTGACTCTCTCTCTCTATCTCCACAATTTTGTTGATTAACATGTGCAATGGTTTGGTTCCCGTCTCAATATTGTTGATGAGTAAGAGCTCATTAGATAAAACATGTCTTTTGTTAGTCGGGTCATTTAGGGAGAATTTGGTTCGTTATAGATAATTAACCTTTTTTATACAACTTGCCATCAATAAAAAAAAAAAAAGTAAAGAAGTATATTTGATTTTTCATCCAAATAAGGCTCCGTTTGGTAAAATTGTCTTTTCATTATCAATTCAATTGTGTTGGTATTTGCATTGTTACCTGAAATATTTATATTCAACGTTATATTTAACATTTATCTAATGATCAGATTTAAAAATAAATGTTTTATGATGATTGGATAATTGTTATAGATAAATTAAAAAAACTTATGATGATTTATATTCAACGTTATATTTATCATTTATGATGATTTAAAAATAAATGTTTTATGATGATGGTAAAAGTTTAAAAGACTTACCTCCCTTGAGTTTTATGCTAAATACTAAGACTCCCCTTTATTTTCAAAATAGAGTAACACCTCCCCTATTGGGGGACGTCATGGGACAAATATCTTCCTTCTATTAGCTATTTGTTGAGAATTGGTTGCATGTGAGCTCACGTTATTTTTCTTCAAAAACCCAATATTGTCCCTCTATATCGGACTCGTGGTTTGAGTTTCAGGAGGAAAAAAACAAAAAGAATGGAGATGAAGGAAAAGAAGGCAGGAAGAGAGAGAGAAAGATTAAGCACCGATTAAGAAGTGGTACTTGTATTTTTATTTTAGAGAAAATTTCTTAAACTACCCCTAAGGTTTAGGAAATTGATTAATTATATCCTTATTGTTTTTGTATTGTCTTAAAGTAGCCCTATTGTTTCTAACAATTGATTATCTTTACCCCTATCATTAGCATTAATTAATATTTTGTCAAAATCTATATGACCTATAATTTTTTTTAAAACCCAATATTACCCCATCCCTTCCTCTTGATGCAATTGCGGAACACCAGCACCCCCTTCCTCCAACCTCTCTCTCTCTCTCTCTCCTTCCCATAACTTCCGCTCTCCCCTGTCCCATCGTCCACCAACGGTGCAACGTTTGGTCTCTCTCTCATTCAAGATCTGATGGTCGCAGCTTCTCTGGTCTCTTTCTCCTTCTTTCTCTGTTCTCAAACCTCCCCCTCCGCCTCTCTCTCTCCCTCCCACAACCTCTACTCTCTCCTATTCCATCACACACTAGTGGCAATTGCATCATTGGTATACACTTCCGCACTTCCGCATCTACTCTCTCTCTCTCTCTCTTTTCCAGATCTGATGGCTACGCCCCTCTCTCTCTCTCTCTCTCCGCCTCTCCCCTACTCCACTGTCCACCAGCAGCACCTTAGAAGATCTCAAGCATGAAACACCCATCAAGCTCCTCAATGGAATATTCGAGGTAAAGCTTCACATCTTGATTGGTATGCTTGAAGATATGGTGGAGAGATTGCCACTTATGAGGCTCCATCTCCCTGAGGCATCTCTGGCCATTGTGATAAGGCCCCAAGGAGACTATCTGGAGAAAATAGGCTTTATCGTCTCCCTCCCGGAGAGGCTTGGTCATGTGATGACCAATGCCTGATCCACATCAAGGGTGAAGGTTGGGTCCAATATGCAAGAGACTCCGCCGGAAAATGTCCAAGCAATGAAGTCCCCCTTTGTATGATGGACAGAATAGTCTTTTTATTCATTCCATTAACAAACACTGATGGTAAGGAAGATTTAGTCAATTGTCAGAAACAGTAAGGATAATTTAAGACAATACTGAAACAGTAAGAGTATAGTTAGTTAATTTCCTAAACCTTAGGGTATATTAAGAAATTTGCCCTTTATTTTATCCAAATTTGATTTTCATGAAGAATGAAAATCCTTTTTTCTTTTTGGATAAATGTTCAATTAAAATCTGAGGCAAGAAATTTTAAGGATGCAAGTTATTGTAGAACTAGTCATCAATCACTTAATGCACGTTGATATGGCTAAATTAGAAAACGAAATGCAAGCAAATAACATGGAGCTTGTGTTTTAATTCATGACTATTCTACAACGATGAGCTTGCTCCTACTATAATGATTACTTTGAAGTTAAGATTTCAGGGTTTTAGAAATTAAACCCTTGAATGAGATGATTGATAGTTTTAGAACTAGCTAAAACTTTAGGTTATGTTTGGTTTGAAGGAAAAAATAGGGAAAGGTAAGGAAACCTTTACAAATATTGAGAAAAAAAAAACTAAAACAGATTTAGTTTCAGAGATGTTTTATCACCGTTGCTTTGCCACCGTTGTTCTAGCCCAGGTAGTCCAGGTTTAGTCTTTTGAATGGTTTCATAACAAAAATCTAAAATTTTCATTCTCTAGCAACCTCCCATTTACTGAAGGCCATGATTCATGGTTTGATGAGGGATAGTTGATTTCACATCAAATTACCCTAAAATGTTCATATGAATCAACTCTCGTGAGCACCCCACTTCAAGTGATTGTACAAAGGTTGAGCCAAGCTACATTGATCATTCTTGTTTGAAAATGATGAAAGCTGGTGGTACTCTTTGAAAATTTGAAGGATAATAAAGGATAAATGTGTCTTTTTATCAAGTATATCAAATATACCGGCATCTTATTTAAATAGGGGAGGTTTTAGTAGTAGGGGAGGTTTAAGTCTTTTACCCCTTTCTTTACTAGTATGTTATGCACCAACATATATCTCCATGCTGCCACATAATACACCGATGTGATGTCATGACTCATGCAACAAGGTGTATCCTCTTCCTCCCCACCCACCCTTCGAGACAAAATCAACCCCTCACAAGATTGCCCCCCACAATGTCCCGCATCACATCCCCGCTATGTATTGGAAACATCTCCCGATGATGAATTCCCCTATCATCACCGAGAGATGTTCACAATATACGGCGGGGATGTGCTGTGGGACATTGTGGGGGGCAATCTTGGGGGGGTCGATTTGAACTCCCCCCCCCCCCTCCTTCTCTTCCCTCTCTTGCTGGTCCCGTTCTAGAGTCGCAGAGAACCCCAAACCCATATCACCATCTATATGTGTAGAGGTTAAGGTTGCTAGGCCTTGTCAGATAGCAAAACTGGAGGTTCAATGTTGCTTCCACCGGCTGTTCTCTATGAGTTTTCTTGCATTGGGCAATCAATAGGGGAAATGTTAAAACACCCTTTAGTTCATGTTTCTAGCTAGTGGAAACGTTTTATGACTCAAAATAGTCTCAAGCAAATAGGAAACTGACATTTAAACTTGATGAATCAATTTTTGGGTGATGGCCAATTTTTTGTGCTAAGTATCTCGTCATTTGGTCTGCTTCCAAGTGGCGCCAATGACTCAGGCCGAAGTGAACTTTGGCTGTCGAGCTGGGTAGGCTAGGTGGCAAGCTGACCAGGTGGTGAGCTGCCTGTGAGGTGCCGAGTTGCCTGTGAGGTGCCGGGCTGACCAGGTGCCGAGCTGCCTGTGAAGTGCCGGGCTGACCAGGTGTCGAGCTGCCTATGAGGTGCTGGGCTGACCAGGTGCCAAGCTGCTTGTGAGGTGCCGAGCTGCCTATGAGGTGCTGGGCTGACCAGGTGTTGAGCTGCCTGGTGGCGAGATGAATTGATGAGCTTCGCTGCTCTTTAGAGACTCGTAAGGAACCAAATATCAGAGGACCCGAGGTGGCTAACCCGGCGAGGTCGCTCTGATGCTTAAGTCAGTACTCTCATAGTAGACTGCGAGCTAAAAATCACAAAGTCTGAGAGCTAGAACTTGCTTACTTGCT
>NW_010729077.1:1292339-1304487 GCF_000365185.1 Nelumbo nucifera | reverse complement strand
GTCGGTGTCCGGGCCAGGTTGCTAGGTCGACGCCTGTGTCCGGCGCCTGTGTCTGTCGGGGGGTCGGTGTCCGGGCCAGGTTGCCAGGCCGGCGCCTGTGTCCGGGCCAAGTTGTCAAGTCGGCGCTTGTGTCCGGGCCAGATTGCCAGGTCGACGCCTGTGTCCGGGCCAAGTTGCCAGGTCGACGCTTGTGGCAGGCTGATCCGGCTAGGTCGCATAGGCTGCGCCAAGCCGCGTGTAGGTCGCGCTAGGCCAGCCAAACCGGTGCCCGGGGGGGACACCAACTTGGTAAGTTGTTGCCTGGGTGCTTGCCTAGTTGTCACGAGGTGCCACGTGTCGCAATTTCACTGGAGGGCCAAATCTGCCCTCATCACCTCCCTTCAAATTTATGACATAGGCTCAGTTTGGAACATAGAAACAAATATGTACAATATAAATATATACAAAACAATACAAAATACATGGTTTTGTACAATACATATCTGTATTTGTACTCCTTCTAAACTGAATCATATGTACAAATACAAATATGTACAGCATAAATACATACAAAATATAAGATTTTGCACTCTACATGCTTGCGTTTGTACTCCTTCCAAACCCAGCTGCAGTTGCAAATGGTTAGAATCCTCTAACGAGAGGTACAAAAACTTCCAAAATACGTGTAGTTATTTCTGACCAAAATGTTTATTTTCCATTTTTTTTTTCTTTTTATACTAATCACTATTCCAATCATCTCCCATTTATTTTCATAAGTTAATTTATTTTCTAAATTTTTCCTTCATATCAATTGCTCAAAAAAGTAAATTTATAATTTTAAAACTTTCTTTTTTGTTTTGTTCATAAAATTTGTATTATTTTTTCTGTAGATACCAGCATCAATAGCAACTGTATGGGTATTTTGAAAGGGTTTCTTGCAACTATATTAAAAAGTTAAAGGATGTGATGAAAATTAGAAAACGTTAGAAAAGTTTTCAGCAACTTTCAGAAACTTTAGCGGAGGTTCAGCAATTTATCAAAAATTAAATTATACAATGTAATTATGTAAACGTGTAAACAAATTAGAGCGAGTGGTGTTAATCGTCATGGCGAGTGTAAGAGCGAGTGTTACTTCTGTCTGCTGTTTCCTAATTGGTAGTTCAAGAGTCAAATAGTTCCCCGACAGGAGCAACAACGACACAGAAGAAGGGCCACGGTGAAACATCACGAGCGCTAGATCGAACGGTTTGAGTTTGATCCTCAATGGACGGAAAGCATTTCCGAGGCCATAATCGACGGCTCGCGATCTCCAGATTTGATTCTGCTGTCTGTGGTGGGCACGCTTCTCAATACATGAATTAAATACTTAACTGCAGTTAGCTCTTAACCCAACCCCGAGTTAACCCCCCAATCTCTCTCTCCTTTAAATTCTACTTTTTCTCGTTCTGATCTCCTGAGCGTGTGTTCTTCCTTGTGCGCTTTCGCAATCTCTGACTGTTCAACTGGAACGCTCAAATTCGCGAGCAATAAAGAAAAGTTTGAATTTTTATGCTGATTTGAGCTGTTCTTTTGGTTTTCTTAGTCGCGATCTTCTCAGAAACCCTAGGTTTGGCTCTGTTACTGTGCTGTCCCTTGTTCAGTTGTTCTGTTGAGTTTCTTGTGGGTTCTAGGGTTCTTAATAGATTCATTTTAGGTACCAATTCATTCGATTTCAGTTGTGTACGTGTGTTTTGTGCAGAGTCGAGCTTCGCTTAATGATTTTTTGGCCACAGATTTGTTTCAAGGTTGACACTTTTTGTATTCTTTCGTTACTTTTCTTCTGTTTCTTAGAGATCTTTCTTTAGTTATTATCTCGGATTTGGTTTGTTTAATGGGTTTCTCATTATTTTGTAAACTAGCGTATAATTTGAGCTGATTTCTGTTATTAATAAAAGAATGCGTTGATTTGGTGTCGAATGAATATAGGGTTTTTCTGAATGTATAAACAGACCCATTTGTTTGGGTGCGTTTTTGAGGCGTTTTTAGTCAAATTTTATCTGAATATCATCAAATAGATGCCATTATTTAATCGCTTTTGGATTCATGGCTCGCTGTTTTATTTAAATATTATTTTCAATGTTTTTTGCACTGTTTATTTGCTAATAGTGTTTTCTTTTCGTCATAGTTTTCTCTAAAATGTACTGGATAGTACTATTGTTTTTTGTTGTTTTGTTTTCTTTTAGTTTTCCTGCTTATTTAAGTTTAAGGTCGAATCGCTTCATCTTTTTTTTAAGTTTCTTCTCTGATTGGTTTTTATAGTTCAATAGTTGCCGTTGCTTCAGGGTTGTGCAAAAATTTACACTTGTTCTTGTTTTGTCGTTGTTTCAGGGGTTTAACTGAAAAAGTCGGTCAGTATGCCGTGGACATCTTCTTTTGTTAATTACAGCAGGAACTGTGTCCGCTTGGTGGTATTCTTCCGTGTGATACTGTAAAATTCGAGCTTCTGTCGTAAGATCCTCCTCTCTAACTTATATTTTGTTTTCATTTCATGTATCAATAGTTTTCTTATTCAATTCAATATCAATTTTACTTTGTTGAATACATATTTATGTATTTTTTTTTCTTTGATGGATAAATTAGTATTTAAGTTGAAAGATCTAATATTGGATGCTTAAACCATCTTAAGGTTAATCTGCTCCTCTTTTAGTCCTTTCTTCATTTGCATTAAGGAAATAGTAGTAAGGGCTTTCTGTGTTATCAATGCAGGTGAGAAAATATTTGGTTCTAGAGGAATTATTTTCATTTAGACCTTATTACAATATTGGTCTGGTAGGAGTGAGAATGTACGTTGCAGTTAACCTGAAAAGATATCAAAAAGTGAAGGAAGTCGGGAAAATTACAATGAATGTCAGGGTCATTGCATGCTATCAATTAATGCAAGTTTGTCAGGTAAACTTTTTTGTATTGTTATCTGTAGTTCAAAATTTTCCTTCGAACGTTTTTTTATAAATAATTTTCCTTCAAATTTAGCATTAATTTCCTATCTTTGATTGTTTTGGGGTTTCTACAACTAGTTTCTTGAAATCTATGCATTCAATGTTGTGGTGGGAACCTAGGAGGAAGCTTGAGTTTTTTTTTTTCTTTCATAATATTGACATTTCTGCAAATTAACAATTTATGTGATTGTGTTACTTTATTTATGTTTGTACTGAACCATGCTACTTTTCCCCAGTTTCTACAAGCTTCCTCATAACAAAATCCTGGGATATTTTTAATTAATTTAATTTTAATCCTACGAGGTAATTCAGCATGATATTTATCCTTTTGGTGGCATATGCTGTCATTATTTTTGACTATTTACATGTAACACCATGCAGTGGGTTTGCTTGCTTGACAATTTTGTGCAATAAAATTACCCTATCTGCCATGATAAATCTGTGGTGGATGATATTTTCAAAACAAAACAGTATTTTTCCTTAGGATATATGAAACATCTTATGTGTCAAGAGATGGGAATTTACATAGGACTTCTTTTCGTTTCTCTTCCCTTTTTCATCCATTTATGGCTGATAATTGTGCATATTTGTTATGAAGTTTGTAACATAGGCTCAGTTTTGAAAGAGTACAAATACAAATATGTACAGTACAAATACATACAAAATATTAGATTTTTACATATTTTTTATTTGTACTCCTTCCTGAATGAGGTAGAGTAGAACTTTTGAAGGGATTGAAAGTAAAAGACCAAGAATTGACATCAACAATGTTTTCCCAATCTTAATCTTGCTATTGGACTCCATTATTTGTAGGTTATTTTAATCATGCACATTATTTTTCTAGTGTTTTCATGTTCATGCATGCTTATAATGTCAAATTAGCTATGAGTTTGAGTTGATACTGTTGATGTTGCTACAGAGGTTGTAGTACATGCATTATTTGTCTGCATTCACTTTTCTTCATAGAAGTTTGCTTAGGCAAGAACTCTGAGGTCTTCATTTGCATTCAAGTTTTTCAAATATATCCTTTTTTTGAGGATGTATTTCAGGAAGTTTCTTTTGGCAATATCCCAATTCCCAACATCCTGTATCTTTAACTAATGTTTGAGGTTGGTGGTTGCAATTATCATTTATGTTTTTGTCTTTCTCATGGCAGGCTGAGTACTTTCGCCAGTTGCTTAAGCCTGTTACGTAGTTCAAACATCACAGGCTCCTGGACACAGAAGCTGACTGCCCTCTTGCTTTGTCCATTCATCAGATGGCAGTAGCAAAAATGAATTATTTGTACATGGTAGCTGTTAACTTGGGATAGGCAGCTCTCTCATCATCATGGTGATAGCATAAGCCCCTCCAATTTAGTCTCCCGTTTACCTTAGGAAACCTCTCTTTGAAACTGAACTTCGGTGTTGTCAACACCATCACTCCCCATCCATCCACACGCTGTATTTGACTGATCACTAGGTCCATTCATGCAGGGTGACCAACATTTTTACCCTAGAAAGGTGGTGCCACCACTTGCTTATCAAGTCAGTGGTAGCTGTATGTTTAATGCTCCTGTTGCACCCTTCTTAGGTGCAACTCTACCACCATGTCTAAACCAGGGAGCACCCATTCATGGGTTTGAATTCCAACCTTCTGAAGTGTGTCCAAGGAATTTCATTATTTTTGACCAGACTGGTAACAAAAACCGGATCATGTTCCATCCTGCACTTGCCAACAAATTCAGTTGCCCTGGATTTGAAATATGTGGGACTCAAATCGAAGACAATGGAGCGAGGAAAGATATAGACAAGGACAACATAGAATCCATCACTCCCTTGAAGGAGGACACGGAAGACATTAATGCATTGTTGAGCTTGGAAGAGGAAGAACAAGAAGATGGGGATGTAATCAGCACTGCACGAACTCATGGCAGCTATAGTAGCAATTCTCCAGATTCATGTTCAACTTATGGTTCAAAACCCAGCAAACGTAGGTTGTCATCCTCTATTCAGAACCCATTTTGTGGCAGTGGCAGCAGTTGCAACAGTGAAACTAAACGTCTGAGAATGAAGAAGATGATAAAGGCACTGAGAGGAATTGTGCCTGGTGGCAAACAGATGAGTACTGTTTCTGTGCTTGATGAAGCAGTTAGGTACCTCAAATCTCTGAAGGTGGAAGTGAAGAAGTTGGGCATAGGGAATTTCAAGAACTGAGCCAAAGTCTCCACCATGGTAACGAAGATTGAACTCTCCTTTTCCTTTTCTTCCTTTGATTATCAATAATTACCATCTTAGTTGAATGCTCTCTTTCTCTCTCTCTCTCTCTCTCTCTCTCTCTCTCTCTCCCCCTCCCTCCTTTATGCCATGTTGTATGGCATAGCCTTGATGCTTTTGGTGGTGGGTCGATATTGGCTTAGGCAAGGGAGGTTGATTCAGTTGGGTTGGGTAAGGTGGGATGGGAACTGTGAACTTTTAGGCTTTAGTGACTGGCCCCTGTTTGGTTTGTTGAATGATTGAATCAAAGGGCAGGGTGGTGCTGGGTTAAGGGAGTTTATGTATTGTTTATGTTCTTGCTACTTCCGTCATTTCTCTTTCAATGTCGTAATAATGTTTTCAATATTACATATTTTTGCATTCTCCCTGTCTTCTTTCCATCTGCCTTCTGCAGTCTTTTTAAGCATCCTATTTTATTAATATCCATGACTGCTTTTTGCTGTATGGGATCCAAATCGATTATTGGTTTAATAATGCTTCAATGGGAATTCATTACTTCTATGAGGATTGTGGACATGACATTGCCTCTCTCTCTCTCTCTTTCTCTAATTAATTGCATTTTATTAAAACCTTTTGTGTTTGTTTCATATGCTGGAAATCTTTGAGACGAGAAATTATAGGTCATGCCATGCATGGTGCTGTACCTTGGACCTCACCATTTCCAATAACTAGTGGTCTTAGTGGCACAAAGCCCACCCTCTGGGTTGGATTGGAATTTGAATTGGCTATAAATTAATGGATGCACCGTGCACTGACTGCAACTGCTGAGCTTTTGGAACCTTCCGGATGTCGTATATCCCTTTGATCAAGGCCCAGTCTGCAATTTTGTATCCTAAGCCAAATCCTGCTTCTGTGTTCGGACAGCAAGTAGAGGTAAATGCAATGTAAGGCCCAGTCTAAAACAATGACCTCAGTCAGATTCTCAGTTCTCAGTTACAGGCTACCCCATGGGGTCCCACACAGGATTTCCTCTAAAACTTTCTAGGACTGATCAGATCTTCCTGAGTTCCTATCACTCACTTTTTCCGGTCTGTTCAAATACTTTTGAGTTTCGAGTCTTTTGACCACTCCAAGAAGCATGTGAATGCGAAGGCGGATTTCTCTGATATAGAGGGAGACTGGGAACACCAAATTTGAAGTGGATTGTGGTTCACTGTGACCCTTTTTTTTTTGGCTTTTCCTCTTCTTTTCTGATAGGCAATTGACTGAGGCTGAGCGAGCCGGTGAGGGTGCATATTCACGTGCCGAGTTTGGTTTTGATTCCCGTTTTAGTCCTTTCAACTAGCTCCAACCTTTGTTTGGGCACGAATTCCCCAATCCCCATCACCATCGGCAAATTTGTCGTCATCTCCCCTCTCATGTGGGTAAAAGTAATCTCTCTCCGGTGAAAACACCAGAGTTCTGTGCCAGTGCCACATGGAGGAGAGTACCCCAAGTCGTCAGACCTAAACTGTTCAACAACGTTAGCCGGAAGTACAAATCTGTTTTTTTCCCCCACGGCGGTCTATCCGGCTAAAAGTGGCCACGTGGCAGAGGTCTACCCGGAAGTACAAATCTGTTTTTTTGCCATGTGGCAGAGGTCTACCCGGCTAAAAGTGTCCACGTGGACGAGGAGTAAGGACAGAACTATAGATCCGTTTTGAGAACATGTCAGATTGGTGTTGCACATGACTTTCCTCAGCTCTGAGCAGACCTATTGGGCCTCTCACCGGAAAATCAAGCCTGACTGCCTGAGATTAATTTGATCAGAACGAAGGAAAGCAAATTCCAATGAACCACGGGACAATACACATCTCTTTCCAAATTCCAACAAACCAATGTAGCTGTGGAAATCTGCTCAGATGGAATCCCCCCGGGTGCCACTCGATTCATCTTCTACTTTGATCTGTTGTTCACTGTTAATTTAATTCCGTGAACCAGGCCACTCGTTTAATGGTTCAACTGTCTGGTTTAGCGGTTTGTCAATCGAGAACCAGGTAAAAAATGGAATTGGATATGGTTGTTAGATCAAATAATTGGATGCCCATGCCCAGGTCAACAATGGTTTCAATATCGAAAGGCATAAGGCCAACTAGTGGTGGATCACATGGTAGGTTCTTTGACTCGTGGGAGTAGAGACCAGGGATCAGATCCGGTTGCCACATGAAGCAGAGTACAAAGGCATTGCTTCTTACCTACTGCGTTGCCAGCCATTATGATGGTTTTTTTTTTATTTCTCACTAGATATTATGTTCTATGGTGCTAGCTTTGGATGACTAAAAAATCATAATGGTTTTCATTTGATTCGTTGAATTGAGCGCCAAACTAGAATAAGGTCATACATCATTGAATAAATTCAGAGAGGAACCATTACCTACTATTCCTAAGGATGTCAATTGGATAGGATCTGGTCCAATCCGATTCAGTCCAATGTGAGTCCATTACAAATGGGCCAGGTCCAATCCATTCCAATGAATATTTTGGAATTGGGCCGGTCCAATTCAATGTCTGGACCATCCAATCAGTTCAAGTTTGTTTTAATTTAGATTAATTCTAACCCATACCTGGTCCATTGACACCTATTTTCTCATTTTCCATTAATGGACTAGATATTGGCTCAGTCCAATACAGATGGACCAGGTCCAATCCAATCCAATAAATACTTTGGACCATTAAGTCTGGACCAGTCCAATTCAATATGTCTTATTGATCCATCCAATCCGTCCAAATTGATTTTGGTTTGGACGGGGTTCAATCCAAAACTGGTCTATTGAAACCCCTACCTACTAAGAAGATTAAAACAAAGAATAGAATCAGTAGAGCAATGGCAAGGTGCCAACTGGTTGGTTGGTAAGGTCTCCTGCTGGTGGTAGCGAAGACTTGGGATCAAATCCTGCCTACTCCTTGGTTGGGGGGCCCCCAGTGGAGCGAAAAAAAAAAAAAAACAGCAAAGCAATGCAAAAGAAAAAGAAAAAAATAAGGAAAATTAGTATTGACATTTGAAAATACAATTAGGAGATGGATTTGTTGCAAATAGAGAAACTAATGACAAAAAAAACATTTCTTTTTCACAAGCTTGATTCTCTTAGGCTCAGTTTTGCAAGGAGTACAAATACAAATATGTAGAGTACAAAACCTTATATATTTTTTTATTATTTTGTATGTATTTGTATTTGTACTCCTTCCAAACTGAGCCTTATGCACAAATTGGAGTCTATTAATGATGTCAAGATTAGAGGGATGTCAATTAGGAATGTCAATGGATTCTGCTGATATTCTATTCAATTCCTAATTTGATTATCTCAATTTGTATATTAGAATTTGACAAAAAATATTATTTTATAATATGTAGATATTATGTATAATTACATAAAGTTTATAATTGATAAATTTAATATCTTATATTTATCTACATTAATTATACATATATAGGTTAAAAATAAGGTTATTTATTAAAATTCCCTTATAGTTTTATGGATTTACTAAAACCATAACATACAACTAATTTACTTAATCAACCTTCCATTAGATAGAAATGGAAAATGAAACACTGGCAACAATTCTATTCAGTAAAATTTGTTGTCTGATTGAAGAAGGAAGACGAACAATTTCTGACAAAGAACCCTAGATGCCATTGTTCTCTCTTCTTCATTTTACTAAAGCCGAACATTTTTTGATAGTTCTGAAAATCAAACCTTTTTTCTCTCTAGAAGCTTGATATGAATTTTTAGGGGCACTTTTGTAATAAAAATGCTCTCATGCCTTTAAACATTTTTCACTCTGTTTATATGATCACAGTACCATTCTTAGACAAAAAGACAAAGGATTCTTAAATAGAAGGTTGATTAAGTAAATTGCATGTAAACTATGGGGTGTTTCAGTAGAACATAAATTATAGGGTAGGTTTTAGTAATTATTATTTTTTTACTTTTTAAGTTTTTTGTTCATTTGAAAAATAAGATGATTGCAGATTAAATCTGAACCCGATCTGAAATCCGACATAACAATCGGATGTCTAGAGGTTTGATAATCGATGCAGATGGATCCGATTGATTACATCTCTAATGTCACTAGGTTTGGTTAAATGGTAAACCCACATCGAGCAGATCGTTTTGGGCTAGGGTTAGTTCAACACATGGTTTTAAACACCAGAGCGGACCGGTTGACCCTGGAACTGGTCATGCAACCGGTACCATTTCATCGTAAAACTGTTTATTTGGTCAGTAACCTACTGACCAAAGTGGTCAAACCATCAACCCAAGTAATGGTTTTTTATTTTTATTTTTTTTAAATCAGAATGAACAATCCATCCAAAAATGATAGCCAAAATGGTTCTGTAACCAGTCCGGTTTTTAAAACCTTGGTTCAGCATAAATCAATTTGGGTTGGACTGAAACTGTTTCTCGTGCTGAACCCAACCTATAGACATCGTAGCATTGAAACATTTGTGAATACAACCTTATAATTTATAGGTGTAGTACTATGTTTGTGATGGGGTGGATCAACTTGGTATCCTATTTCATTTCATTGGGTTGGGCCAGTTTGGATTGCAATGACTTCAGGTCAAGTACGGGCTGAACAAAACCTTGTAAGGGCCCAAGTTATTGATATCCATAGTCTTTATGGGTAAAATGTAGTCATTTTGCCTCTAATATAACCTACTTGAGGAGATCAGCTTCGGTCAGTGCAAGGCCCGTTCGAACAACCTTGCATCGGGAACATCTCTGTTCTTCTGTGCTTTATTTTATAGAAGATATTCTCAATGTAAGACTATAATGGGTGTTCGAACGGACTTTGCACTGATTAAATCCGGTTTCCTACTTGAGGCCCCAAGTAGCATGTATATTAACCATTATCTTCTCATGGTTATACATGAAATCATGGGCATGTTACAAATAGTAGGTTTACAGAGAGATTAGCACAACCATATGTCTTAATATTTTAATACAAAAACTGTCCGTCCTACCGTGCATTTCCTTAAGCCAGATTCCCTTGCAGTAGCATGCACCTGTACATTGAGAATACCTTTTTTGTATGTGTTAAATTCATGGGGAGATGTTTCCAAGGTTGTGTTTGATTGCATTGCAATTTTATTTGCATCAGTACAAATGTATGGGAGTGCAAATGAAAAAAAATGTAAATTTTATTTAATTTTGTTTTGGATTTTACTTTATTTAATCTTAGATCTTATTTTACTTCATTTTTATTGCAACCAAACAAAGTAAGGTAAAAAATTTGAAACAAAAATAAATCAAAACTTGCACCCAAATCATTTGCACTATTATATTTTTGCATCAATGCAAATTCATTTGCATTGCAACCAAACACAACCCAAGATGCGAATGGAGGAATGCTTTCAACATATAGATAGATAGATAGATAGATAGATAGATAAAGACACACACACATACACTTTTAGTTGGGGTAGGGTGGATAAATACCATCCCCACCCCTGATAACCTAAGTTTCAGGTTTCTTTGAAACATGCCTTGACCCCAATCAATGGTTAAAAAACCCACCTTGATCAGGGTGGGGCAAAGTGAAGCCCCCAACGGGACAGGTCAAATTGCCATCTCTAATTCAACTCATTATAAGCAATGTTTGTGGATAAATTGTTTCAGCCCATTTAATAGGTTTTACTTAGTTTTAAGGCCCTGTTCGCTTTTTGGTAAGTTACTTACCCGGGTAAATATAATTACCCAGGTAAGTTTTTCTTAGGAAACACTTACCCGGGTAAGTTCATTTATCCATGTTCTTTTATTTCCTAGGTAACTAAGGTAATGGCCATTTTAGCCATAAAAATTCATTATTAAAAGGGGTATTTTTGTCCCATTCAAGTGTTATCAACTTTCCCCCTAGGTGGGTAACTTTCCCACCTAGGAGATGGGTATCACTTACCCGGGTAAGTGATACCCAGGAAAATAAACTTTTCCTGGTCCCCACATAAATCCGAAAAATAAACATGGGATTCTTGGTCAATGGGAACCAAAATCCTATTAACCAACTTTCCCCTCTCTCAAAATCCAAAAAAAAGAACACCCCCTAAGTCCTAATTCTATTGTAGTGGATGGTTCATATGGCAAGTCATGTAGGGGCATAATCAGGCCCAATCATGACCTTCACAATAGCCAATACGAGGGTCTATATCATGCCCACTTAGACCACTTCAAGTAAATAACCTTATAAACCTCTTAAACATCCCCATTTGTGTGTGTGTGTGAGAGAGAATTCCATGTATAATTAAAGAATCGTATTTAGATGTATAATTTTATTTTATAGGCCTAAAAAGCCTATTTAAGTTGCATTTCATTACAAGCCCTTGCCTTAACAATCTAAATGAATTATATAAGAAAAATTAAAATTATGTAAGCATTGCAACTCAAATTAAATAGAAGAGAAGAGAACGAAGAATGAAGAACAAAGAGATGAGTAATTGAGAACCATGCATTCAGTTAGCTTCATCTTTCAAACCTCATTTTTTTTTGGATTTGTTGTATACGTTAATGATGAATGGACCTTTGTTTTCTTCAATGTAATTGAGAACTGTGCATTTAGTTAGCTCTATCTTCAATATAATTGATCACCAAATGTGAAACCAATCACTTAATGGGGTTGATGATCATACTAATGCATTTGTACTAACCCAATGTCAAATCAATCAGCTAACCCAATGATACACTTACAAAGTACTTGTAAATATTACATCACCATAATACCACAAGTTTACAACACATTGGTTCAATAACCACATTCAATATTACATCACAGTTGTGGGATTTACATCCAAATAAAATAAAAATGATCCTAAAAAAATTAAAAATAGTATCTTCTAATGATCCTATTTAGTCAAATTAGGATCGATCACCTTTGATCAGATCGGATAATATGATCCGATCAAAAATCAAATAGGATTTGGATCACCCCTATCCGATCTGATGTATATATATATATATATATATA
>NW_010729077.1:1269447-1292309 GCF_000365185.1 Nelumbo nucifera | reverse complement strand
ATATATATTTATAATTATAAATATATAATGCATATATATGTTATTTATTTATTTATAAATATATTTTTTATATTATATTTTTATAAATTTGTTATATTATTTATTTTTTATAGAAAACATGTATATATATGATGAAAATAATTAAAAAAATACTTGTATTTTTTTGTTTTTACTTTATTTAAATTAGTATATTTTATTTTTCTTTTAATAATTTATTAATTTTTAAAGAAAACAAGTCGGATCGGATCAAATTCAAAGATTTGACTTATCATAAGATTCAAATTCAAATTGAGTCCTATCAGATCCGATCGGATTTGACATAAACTATGTCGGATCGGATTCGAATATGATCTGTTCTGCTTGCATCCCTACCACAAATGGTATCTTTCACACATCCTCCATGTTAACAATATTCAATACATTGCACTCTTGTAGTTCACTTTTTGATCTATGTGATCCTTATTGGCACCGCAAGTAGTTTGTTACATACCATCCCTCCCTCATAGACCCAACTCATGACACTGCCCTTGTCCTAGCCCAACTCAAACACTGCCCAAACCACCCATCCTTGAACTAGCCCATTCCCATCCGTAGCAAACTCAGCTAGTCCCCATGGCCTATGACTGACCCATGGTAATCACAAGCACACCCAACCCCATCCCAATCCCAGCCTAGCCTAGCCCAAGGCTATGGCTAGGTCATATTACCTAGCTTGACCTAGACCCTTGCTCACACCACCCATCCTGACTTAGCCCCATCCCTAAGACCACCCGCCTTGACCTAGGCCCTTTCTCATACCACTCACCCTGACCTAGACCCATCCTTTAGACCACCCACCTTGACCTAACCATTTTCCACCCATACCAGGCCAAGGTCAACCCCATGCCCTATGACTAGTTCATGATAGTCACAAACACACTCAACCCAACACTACCCCATCTCGGCCCAGGGCTAGGCCTGGCTCAGGCTCAAATCACCTTGCCAAACCCAGACCTTGTCCTGGTCACAAACCTTGACCCACCTAGCTTGACCTAGGCACTTACCCAACCCATAGCTTGTGCTACCCCATAATAGTCACAAGCAGAACAAACCCAACCCCATACAAGTAGGGTTGTTCACAGGTTGGTTCAATTTGGTTACACAGTATTTTGGCAATCAAATCGAACATTTTAAGTTAACTATTTTGCCAATTGAAGCCAACCAAAAAATAACACATACCGACTAATAATAATTTTGTCAAATGCTCGATTTGGTTGGTTTAAACTGAATCGAGATATCCATTAATACGTTAGATCTTCTCTTGTATTTTTGTAGTCTCTTGCAACTTATGGTTCCATGTAATGATGTAGAAAATTTAAAAGAAAGAAGAGAAATCATTATGGATTGTGCAGTTTTATGGCAATTGTTTTGACAAGTAAAATAAATCCATCTGATCATTTGAATATTTATTCAAATATCAAAATACAAAGTAATGAAAAATGTGATAAAAATAAATAATGGATAGGGGATATAGGAATTTTCTTAGAAATCATACAAGCATAGGGGGTTGGGGGTAGGGTTTTAGGCCTACTTGTACAAAACAAAATGGTAGGTCATGTCACTATCTTGAGATATGACAGAAAAAAAGTGGTTTAGAAATTTTTACTTTTATAAAAAACGGGGAAAGTGGGACATTCGTGAGAGAGAGAGAGAGAGAGCATTGACTTTACTTTAACAATTATAACATATCCCACTATATATAGCCGTCCGAGTTGGTTTTGCTCGGTTTATAAACTCATAAATCATAACCCAAACCAATTAGTTGGTTTATCTATATCTTTAAACCAAGACCGACCAAAAATTTAAGAAAACCGACCAACTCGGAGTTGGGTTAGGTTGATCAATTTGGTTGATTTGACCCAACTCATTGAACAACCCTACATACAAGCATAAGGTTGGGCCTGGCTATGAGTACTCAGCCTAACTAAACCACCCAGCTAAACCTAGACCCATCCCAACCTATAGCTTGTACTTCCCCATAGTAGTCACAAGCAAAACATGCCTAACCCCATACAAGCACAAGGTTGGGCTTGGTTTTAAGTAGTCAACCTAACTACACCACCCAACTAGATCCACCTAGCCTGACCCATACCCTAACCTTGACCCACCCAACCTAACCTAAACCTATCCCTTAGACCACCCACCCTGACCTAACCCTCAACCCTACCCTCATTTCATCCCAATGTTGGGTCTGGCTATGAGCAGTCAACCTGCTTGCATCACCTAGCCAAACTTATACCTTGACCCACCCCAACCCCACGCAACCCAAGATTGACTCACCCACCCACCCCCCTTAACTATACCCATCCCACACACACATTAACCCAGCCTACTCGGGCCCTAACAAAACTCACCACATCATGCCCTATATCAACCCACATAGATTATACTCAGCTAGACTCTAACCATGACTTTGACTCACCCCAACCCCACCCACCTTGATTACACCCATCCCACCCACACATTGATCTGGCCCACTTAGAACCTAACACAGCTCAACACACCCCGTAACCTATCCCAAACCACATAGATCATAGTCAGCCAGACCTGAACCATGACCCAAACTCACCCAAACCCCACCCAACCCAAGAGTGACTTACCTAACTACCTTGATTGCACCCATCCCACCCACACATTGATCCAACCCACTTAGACCTTAACACGACTCACCACACCCTGCCCCATCTCAACCTACATAGATCATAGCTAGCCAAACCCTAACCCATACCTTGGCCCAATCTCAAACTTGAATTAGCCCTTCCCATACAACCAAACTTAACATAATCCAATACATGACAGTCATATGAATAGCCAGCCCCATCCCAGTCCATTGCTAGCTTTGAGCAGCCAACCCTAAACATAGTCTAACCCATCCTTACCACAACCAAACCAATATTAACCACACCAAACCTAACCTAATCATGACCCTAGCCATAGCCCAACCCAACCCATTCCATTACACCCACACTAACCGAAACACCTTAACTGCTCACATGGTTGGGCCTAGTTGTGTGCATTCAGCTTGACCTGGCAATAGACGTAGGTGTTGACACTACTCAAGCCCAGGGATAGGCCTGACTCAGACCAACCCAGCCCAGCCATACCAGACTTAACACAATTCTAACCTAAATGTTTCACTTTGCTTAATCCTTATCCTATCATACCACCACAACACATGGTTGGGCTTGGTTGTAAACACTCAACCTGACCCGACAATAGATACAGGTGTTGCCACCACTTAAGCCTAGGGTTGGGCTTGTCTCAAACCAACCCATAAGAACCATAACAAAACCAGGCCCAACCACACTAGACATAATCCAATCCTAAACCAAACCTAAACTCGTCTCTCACTTAGCCCAACCTTTATCTTGTCTTGAAACCATTACATAGGGTTGGAATTGGTTGTCAGCACTTAGCTTGACCCAACAGTAGACGCAAGTGCTACCACCACTGAAGCCTAGGGCTAATATTGGCTATGAGCATTCAGCTTGACTTAGCAGCAGACATAGCTGTTTCCAACCGCTGAAGTTTAGGGCTCGGCCTAGCTCAAACCAACCCAACACAACTACAACCAAACCCAGCCTAGCCACGGTAGAGCTAACCCAATCTTGACCCAAACCAAAATCCATGTCTCACTCAACATAACCCTTACCATGTCCTACCATCACAACATAGGGTTAGGCCTAGCTGTGAGCACTTAGCTTAACCTAATAGCTGACTTAGGTTCAAGCCACCCACCTTATCCATACTAGAGTCACCCATACAGATCCAACCCATCATTGATCCATTATTCAGGGCCTGACCCCAATCACATCACAAGGTTGTGCTTGGTTATGAGCAGTCAGTCTAATCTAGACCCAAACCACACCCCAAAAGGGCCCACCCTAAACCATCCCTAACCCAGACCATCCTTGTCTAGTACAGACCAGGCCCATTGACATATCAATGGTTGTTAATAGTCAGCTAGTCTCGGGCCTGACTTGGACATTACTAAAATGACCCAACCCAACCCCATTCAAACCTTGAATGACCCTTAACCCAGACCATTCCCACTTAATATTTGACGAAGTATAATGATGCACACATTTATTAATTCTAAAGAAAGTAGGTTTATGGTTAATATCTTGTCTTTATCACTTTTCCTCATGGGGCAAAACCTTTTATTGTGGCCATGAATGTAGTATTGGCAAGTCATTCTCTTGCCTCTCCTATTATGCTTTGTTCCTTGAGGTGTCTCCCGCTCCTCCAAAATTCTCTTATTCCTTGGTCTCCTCCTCTTCTTCCTAATTTCTGGTGTCTCATGTGCTTTAAAAGTTGACTTGGGCCAAAACTTTCTTTCTTTACCAATGTGAAACATAATCCTTAATCATCTTATTTCAGAGAAGTATTTACACATATACCATGGAGATAGAGTATCCTAGTTAAATCCCACATCCTATAGATGCAAGTCTATCTACTAATTTCTACAATATATCTATCTACACCATGTTGCATTTCATACCTTGTCTCTCCATTCCATACTATTCTCTTCAATTTTCTCTTATATCTTAGGACCTAACTCTTCTTTAAATTTGAAAGTAAAAGATCTTTTATCTACTATCCTTGTCATGACCTTAACTACAATGAATTTATTGACGTATTTCTAAATTCAACAATACCTCCATTGAATGTCTATGATATATTGTTATCAATAACATCACACTTGGAGAAGGTTTTAAAATAGACTTTTGACCATTGGAGTATATTAACTTTCATTACATCCTCCTTAGCACTAGGCTTCAATTTCTCAAGCATCTCTAATTCAATTTGGAAATTGAAAATGGTTGTGGCTTTTGCGAACATCCAGAATTGCCTATGTAGTTCTTTGCCCTTGTGCATTCTTCTCCAATTTGCAAATACATGTCTAGCACACTTTTTGTGCTCTACTTGAGGCATTAACTCTACAATTGCTTTGACTAATCCCTGTAAAACAAAATCAATAACTCATTGATATGTTATCAACATTTATTTAAAGTGTTGTATAAATATAAGATAAACATGTTGTTTACATACATTTTGTTGATAAAAAATTATGGTGTAACCAACACCAAGTGTCTCTAGTAAGGTAATTAAGGAACCATTTCCAACTATTAATATTTTCACTTTCAACTACTACCCATTTTATTGGCATTATTTGATTATTTGCATCCATGCCAATAGTTGAAATAAGCTCACCATGGCCTAGTTCCTTTAGGAAGCAACCATCTAGACCAATAACATGCCTACAAACTGCCATGAGTGCCTTCTTACAAGCATCAAAACAAACATAAAACACCTTGAAAATTGATTTTTTCCCATCATTTTCCTTGTGAACATGAATATATACTAAGTTGTTCGGGCTAAATCTAACCAACTTTATTGTATAGTCATAAACCAACATGTATTCATTAGTGTAATCACTTTTGAAGTTTTCTTTTACCCCAACTTCAATGTTATAGAATGCGTGTTGTCTATGAAATACTTTATTACAACCTTAGAAGTCACTCTTGCATTTTTAAAACTCTATTGCCACTTGTGATTGGGATCATATGTCTTCACCTAAAAATTGTTTGTACTCTTATCCAATATTGCATATAATACCCATGGACAATACATATCTTTATAGACAGCCCAAATTCTTTTATACTTGCATTTCTTGAATCTTAGCCTCCTCTTTCACTTTATAGAATGCTTTATAACTACCTCCTTGTATTGCTTGCCGTTCAAGAAGATCATCCCCAAATCAAAGTGAGAAACATCAATGGTGGGATCATAAACGGGAGCCTTTTACTTCCCCTCTTGACATGTTCTGCCTTGAATTCATTGTTTAACCCACTAGTTATATAGTACCTAGCATCATCATCATAACCAATTTCTTGAAACCCTAACTACTGGTTTTCTCCCTCAATCTCAACTAACTTACTACTAGACCCTCTATGTCTCTATTGAGTAGCACCACCGTTGTCTTTATTTACACATTCATTAACCCCTTCATTTTTTTTTTCAACTCCTTCACTTTATGCCTCACTACCTGAAGTTCTTCATCCTCAATGTCTGTGAGTCATTCAATGTCTATACCTATACCATCCTCTTCATCTAAAGAGTCCTTATCATTTGACTCACCATCACTTTCAGTTGGCTCATCATCATTTTCTTCCTCTCTATTCCCATCAACATGTTCTTCTTCCCTAATATCTCTAATGGGATCTTCATCTATAATCTCTTTAACAATGGGAGCCTTAACTTGATATCTAAATTCTTTTGCTTTTAAGACATTAGAGGTTAAAAACAGGCCAAAAGAACAAGGCCAAAGTCAACAGTTACATGCACATTTCTTTTTTTGTTGGATAGTCACATGCACATTTACTAGTCATATAAATACTTGTACTATAAAATTTGTTTTTGTTTTAAAACCATCATTTTGATGGTTCCAAAAATATGAATTGTTTTGAACAATACTACAATGTTAAAATAGTACGACAATAGAAGAACTTTGACTAATTAGAACTCCCCATGAATTTTGATGAATACTAGCTTATCAATTACTACTTGTACTATATAGGTAGATTGGTTAAGTTTCAAGTAAAATGCCTTTTTTTTATATTATTATTGGATTCTTTTATCATTAAAATAAACTAAGGGTTTATTTAGTTCATATGAATAGGGGTTTAGAATTGGAATCAGAATGGATAACGCTATTTGGTTAGGCAAAACCAAAGTTTGATTCCCATTCTAGTTAGAATGGCATTCCTCCATTTGAGGGAATGGGAATCCCATTCTAGCTAACTAAAAAAAGATAAGTGGCACCCCCAAATCCTATTGTTCTTTAATCTGATTCCAAACTTCCTTCTATCTTTATCAATGGGAATAATCCATTTGGGTTTTATTTTCCATTTAAACCAAACAAATGAGGGAATAGGCAATTGTAAATGAAGAGTGGAGGAGGAAGAATATAAAGGGAGAAAAAAAATATTACTTTTAACATAATAATGAAAAAAAGTACATGTATGCCCATAAATGAGCACCCAAATACAAATAAAAGGGAAGGACAATAATGCCCTTATCCACAATACAAATCTTGGTACTCCCCTTTAAGTTGAGCATAGATATCCATCATGCCTAACTTTCTTAGGTTTTATCAAGCTCCGGGTTGTAAAGACGCTTGGACAATCAACAATTTAATCTTTTGACTTGACAAAAGGCACACATATTTCTCCACTAGTTATCATTTCTTCAATGAAGTGTTTGTTGAGCTCAATGTATTTTGTGCAATCATGTTGGATTGGATTATGGGCAATGTTTATAGCATCTTGATTATCACAATATAGTCTCATTAAAATTTCATCTTCGATTCCAATATCATATAACAAGGTCTTCAGCCATAGTAATTCTGATACACTATGAGCCATAACTCTATATTCTCTTTCTTCATTAGATCGAGCTACAATTGATTGCTTTTTACTTTTCGAATATACAACATTACCTCCCACCAAATGCACAATAATCAAAAGTAGATTTCTTATCATCCATAAAACTTACCCAATCAGCAACAGTATAAGCCTTAACCTTGAAATGCCCATGGTTGGAATACAATATTTCTTAGCCTAAGCACCCCTTTAAGTAGGCAAGGATCATATTGACTATCTTAATATATGAAGTTTCGGGATTATGCATATAATGACTCATCACACTTACGGCATAGGATATATTAGGCTTAATCAGGCACAAGTAGAGAAGCTAACAAACTAATCTCTAATAAACACCTTTGTTTGGAAAAATGTCTCCATCATCAACACTTAGTTTATGATTGGAGTTAATGAGAGTTTCAACTGGCTTGCACCCCAACTTGCAAACCTCATGAAGGAGGTCAAACACATACTTTCGTTATGAGATGAAGATCCCTTCGTTTAATCTTGCCACTTCAATTCCAAAAAAGTATATGAGACTTTTGAGATTTTTTATCTCAAATTTAAAAGCAATAAATGACTTTAGTTAGACAATTCTAGAGTTATCATCTTTAGTAACAATATCATCAACATATACTATCAGTAGAGCCACTAGGCCATTAACCGTATGAAAAGAATATGATATGCTTGTGATTAAGTGAACCCACTTTTAAGAACATGAATCTATTAAACCAAGCTTTAGGAGATTGCTTAAGTCGATAAAGAGATTTTCTTTAGACAACAAACCTTCCTCTAATTGTTAGAGAGTCTTACTCTTAGGAAAAGATCCATGTATAGCTTTTCTTGAAGATCCCCATTGAGGAAGCCATTCTCCACATCCTTTGGTATAGAGGTCATGAATGGTAAGCAACAAGAGACATAACCATTCGGGTAGAGTTCATTTTGGCTACAAGTGCAAAGATTTCGTAATAATAAATCCCATACTTTGGGTGTACTTGGGGGTGAGCATTATTCGGTTAAAATTGAATACCGAACTGAAAATTTTGATTTTGGTTTTTTCGATTTTTAGGTAATTCGGTTAACCAAAAAAACCGAATTAGCTAAAATTCATTATATAATATATAATATGCTATATATTTTTATATTAATATATTATATATAATGTAATATAATGAAATTAAATTTCATAATATATATTATAGGTTATAATATATAATAACTAAATTCGGTTTTTAACCGAAAATCGAGCCGAAAATTTCGGTTTGATTATTTTGGTTTTATTGAAAATTGGTTTCGGTTTCCATTTTCATTTTATTATTTCGGTTTTAAAAGTTTTGATTTATTCGATTACTGAATAAACCGAATGCTCACCCCTAGGTGTACCTTTTTGCTACCAACCTAGCTTTATATCTTTTAATTGATCCATTAATCCAATGTTTAACTGTATAAACCCACTTGCAACCTTTTGGGACCTTACCCTTAGGAAGAGAAACAATATCTCAGATTTAGTTCTTTATGAGAGCTTTCATCTTTTGGTTCATAGCATCATTTCACTAAGGTAACTGCGCAACATCTGTAATATTATAGGAAATAGAAACAAAGAAAATGGCAAGAATATAGGCATAGTAGGAAGGTGAAAGGGAATCATAAAAAACATAGTTAATGATGGGATAGGTAGTGTATTTTCTTTTTCCTTTTCGAATTGCAATGAAAAGATCAATGTTAGACTATAAGATATAAGGCTAAGTATAAGTAGAAAAAAGAAGCTTAGAATCAACAAGAGTTTCAGGTTCAAGATTGCTTTTAAAATTGCCTAGAACTGAGTGATCAAGTTGTTGTAAACATTTAAACCTCACAAGTAACATTCCTTTTGTGTCTTATTAACCACTACTACCAAGGCTACTACTATGAAATAGGAGGAGGAGAAGGAGCAAGAAGACTATCACTAAAAGTGGGAAAAGAGGAAGATGAACCAAGAATACCAATAGAGAAAGAACAAGGAGACAAAGAGGAATCCAATCTTCACTAACACTCTCCCCTAAAGAGGATAAGGTAATTGAAAAAAAAAGTAGTAGACTTAAGAAAAATAACATTCTTAAAAACATACTATTGGTTGAAATGGGGATCAAAGCAATTACATTCTTTTTGGATAGGAGAATAATAAAAAAAAAACATGTTTAATGAACTTATGACAAGTTTAAGGTGAAAATGGCTCAAATAATGAACAAAGCAGTTACAGACAAAGACTTTAAGAGGAAGACAAATAGGATCATCAGAAAAAAAAAGTTGATGAGGAGATTAAAGGGTCCATGAAGAAAGTCTATTAATGAGATATATCACTGCTTCAACTGCATTTATCCCCACGAAGAAAGTTTGAAAAGTAGCCCCTAACAACTTTAACCACATGTCTATTTTTCTTCTTTGCTATACCATTCTGTTGTGGAGTATGGAGACAAGAACACTAATGAATTGCCCTTTTTGTTCAAGGAAGAATTGTATATTCTTTTCAAAATACTCCTTAGCATTGTCAGACCTTATTATCTTTATGTTCTTCTCAAATTGAATTCCACCATTCTAAAGAAGTTTTACATAATGGAGGGAACTTATCTATACTCTTCATTAGATATAGTATCAAGAATAATCATTAATGAATAAGATAAAATATTTATAGCTCCCTTATTTGTTGTTTTAAACTTCTTAGACTTCAAATATGGATTCAGCTTCCAACATCAATCCTTAGTGTGTTTTGGCTTCTTGTAGCATTCACATACCTCCCCATTAGTCTTCTCATTAACACTCTATCTATTTAGACTTTGCTTAAGTTTGGAGGACATGTAAACCGAATGTTCAACTATTGAAGTTTAGATGCAGCCCTCTACTCTCTTCTCTTTGTACCAAGGAGTATGTAGTGGTAATGGAAAGAATATTTGCACTCAAGATGTGTTGCTAGGTAAAATCATACTTGGCATTCAAACCCACTAAGAAATCAAACATTTGGTCCTCAACATATTTTCAATATTGTTCACAATCCTCTAAATTTTCCATTACAAGGCTTATAAATGGTCCATCTATCAATAGAAAGATTGTATGGAAGAGAAGTGCATAGCTACAATCCTTTCCCCATGATGCATATACAAGCTTCCCTTTGTGGTTGGTAGATATGACATGTATTTTTAACCTAGGAGCACGTGGCAATATGTGGTTGCATCGAGCAGACTGACCATATGGCATAACCAATGAATTATCCTGTTCTCATTTGGTAAACTTGGGGTCATCAAATTTTGGTAAACACTTTGCTCGTAATCCTATGATATTTCTTCCTTCGATGGTAAGCTTGCCTTATTGAGACTACTTTAGAAAAATTGTTTCATCAAGTTTTATAATGGTTGTCATAACATAACTCAGGAGCACTTTAGAAATGGTTTGTACTTCTTTAAGCAATTCCATCTCGGTAGCTCTACATTACTCCAACAACCAACCAACACACAATAAACCCACTAGAATCGAGCAGGTCAACACCCGATTGAGGGCCAAAAGGAGGCTAAAACAAGGTTGACAGTAATATAGGAAGAGAATAAAAGCCTCCAAAAAGATAGCTAGGGTTCAGAAAAATGTGAAATCACTTCCCGTATCTCCATAAAAGCAAAATGACTTAAAAAAAAAAACATGTCTCAAAGAAGAACCAACCTTAGATTGAGAGAGAAAATCCCAAGTATCAAACCTATAATTTTCTATAATTTTTTTTGAAAATATGATAAAAGCATGGAAGCATCAAATAAAGATGAGACCCATACCAAAACCTTTTTAAAATTCAGGTTTGCACTAATTTGAATTAGATTCAAGGGTTACCATCAGCACATGTATAAACTGTTGACGACATTTGGTAGTAGTTTGACATCGGTAGGTCTTCTTGGGTTCAAGGGTTAGTAGAGAAAACTCTTTTAATGTCTTCCTAGGCTTTGATACCAAGTTGTAAATGAAGAATGGAGGAAGAGTAGAAAGGAAGAAGACGAAGAAGAAGCAGAAGAAGAAGAATAGCCATTTCGAGAGAATATGATGTGATACTATTCACCTAACAATATTACTTTATTAATAATAAAAAATTACATGTATGCCCCTAAATGAGCACCCAAATACAAATAAAAGAGAAGGGCAATAATGTCCCTATCCACTATACATAATCTCAACATAAGTCATTCCAACTCCAACCATGAACCAAACGGACCCTAACTTATTTTTTCTTTTCGAAACAAAAAATACATTTCAATAACATGTTTTATTTTCTTGCTAATGTAGGAATTTCAAAAACAAAAGAAACTAAAAACATTCATATTGGAAAACATCCCCTTAGAAAAAGGTAGGGAAACTTGTACAAACCTTGTGTAGGTTTCCATTTCCCTACCTTTCCCTTCTCCTAGTTTTTCTTTCAAACCGAACACATAATTAGTGCTTTGGAACTTCTCTTTTTGTTTTCTTCATTAGAATCAAAATACGCCAATCAACTGAATTAGGCAAGTTCAAACGAAAATGGTCCTTAGACCAATCAAGAGTGAATATTGCCAAAATTGAGTTTGGATTTCCTCCTAACAAAATTAGTCCTCACACCTACCTCATAGCCCTTGTATCCATACATCAAGAACATCTCTATATTTGTATGTTTTCAGTCATGGGGAGATGTTCCCAATGTACGATTATAAGGGTTATGAGGACCGATTTTGTGAGGAGGAAATTTGATTTCATAAAGAATGGATTGATTGAATTTGATGGCTATATTATGGGATGTGGAACCAATAATAGCATTGTGTCCCATGCACATCTATGACCGGCTTGGGGGTGTCAACATGTTATTATTTACCCCATAGCCCACAAAAATAGTCATCAAGTTCAGTTAATCCGCTTTTAAAAATGTCAATTTAACGTAAATGGTATGTGTATAGGTCCGTGTGCATGAAACACACCTAACATTAACACCGTACGCCTATGTATTAACTTATCATGTTGTAGATTTGGTAGGTATTTGGTATTACTGCCATTTATTTTTATAAATGCACGACATTAGTGCCATATAGTCATGATTGTTTCAACTTTTTTTTTTTTTTTTTTGAGAAAAGGTAAAGGTCTTGTGTACATCAAGAACACCTCAATATATCGTCAATGGGAAAAACTCGTGGATACGTCCCACGCGTCCAGGGTTTATTTTTGATCCTATGTTTCAAGGAGCAGGGGTTAGAGGCTGTGTGATTTAAGACAAACTATAGATACATAAAGATACACCTTCGGTTTTTATCTTTGAAATTCTTACAAATGCATTTCGGTTGTATGATCTAAAATATTAATTAATTTACTTAATTTTTTTATTTTTATAAAGTTTTAATGCTTTTATCAATAAAATAATATTTTTAAATATTTAAAATATATTTTTAAATTTTTAATTATTCTACTATTGTTTTATGAAAAAATAATATTTATTATTTTATCGGTTAATATTAATTCATTGATACATTTTTTAAAATATTTATCATATAAAATGCAAAAATTAGATATTTATGATTAACTGTGTACATCATTCATATAATGTATATGAGATACATGAAATAAAAAAAGTATGGTGCAGATTGGTCCACACCACGCTACAGAATGCCACTGTGGGTGTGAACTGGTTCAGTCCACATAATTTGTCCACATTTCAGAATAGTTGTGGACTTTGGTGTCATGTGGATTGGTCCTTGTCATAGGGTGTGGTGTGGATCAGTCCACACCCACCAATTTCTCATTCACACTAGAAAACACCCCCAAGTTAAAAGAAAAATCTGAAGTTACCATTGTGAAAGTTATAAAAAAAAGTTACCATTAAAGTCTTGTAATGGTGCCAACATTTTTTTTTTTACTTTTTTGATTTATATAGTATCTAATGACACCTAATTGGTTTAAATAATAATAAAAAATATGCATAGAATTTTTAAGACAAATATATTTATTACATGAAAAAACAACTATGGTGCCAATTACCAAACATGCCCTAGGTTTTTCAATTTTAACCTTATTTATTTTTATTTGTAAGAAGGAAGTGACTACACAAATGCAAAGAGCAAGGGCTAAGATATCTTGGTAACATAAAAGTAATACAAGGACCAAGCTTATCGCTCTACATGTCAGTACGCTAAGATATCTTGTTAACATAAAAGTAATACAAGGACCAAGCTTATCGCTCTGCATGTCAGTACGCCTACCTCATACTTCGCTGTTCTTCTCTTTTTGTTCTTTTCCACATTTAAATCACTTTAAGTAATTATTTTGCACGGGGCACAACCTCAGCCGTCCAACGGAAGACGCCCTTGAGAGAGATTTCCTCTCCAACATGGATAGATGACTCCCTCGACTCTTGTACTTGAGGTAATGCATTTAGCCACGTCAGATCACTGGTGACTCACTGGCGGGTGATCCAATCATTGATCTTCTTTTGGTAAGTCAATATTATCCCAACCCTACCCTATTTACTATTTTTCTTTTATTTTCTGCGTCTTCAAAATGATAAAGAAAAATTCTTGCAGTCACAACTGTACATGTGGACCTCATGGATCCACTTAAAATCTCTCTCAACCAACATCTACTCAATAAGCTTCTCTCATCCTCTAGCCGACAACTGACACGGTTTTGCTTCCCCTGTTAAGAAACACATTTAACTACAAAACTCATTTAGAATCTACTGAATTCTGACTGGCCTATTTAACATCTTCTGGATTCTTTCAAGGATTCTCTAAATTCTCTCTGCTTTTATTAGTTATTTGAGTGTTGGTCTTTTGGGTGTTTCGTATATTTGAATATTAGTATGTTATTGAACTGGGTTTTGATTGAGAAGTGGGGTGTTCTTCTTTAGAAAGTTTTTTTAGTGTTTCTGGGTTCTGGGTGTTGCTGAGAATGGTATCCTTGACATGCCGGAACTTCGATGTCGGCCGGTCAAGGTTGGATTTGGTAACTACTTGTGGGTGCAATTCCAATCGGTGTGGGATGTCACTTAACGGATTTCCCGTCAGGAACTATGCAAGGGGAATAGCAACTGGTACCCGGAAATTGATCTGGGGTCGGCCGGACATTGCTCGGTTCAGAGTTTCTTCCGTTCAGAGAGATCGGCCAGTGCTGAATGGTATTGTTTGTTTCTTTTTCCCAGACAAGTTTCAACAGCTGTAGAGACAACTTCTTTTCCTTATGAATCCAATTACTTTTTTTCTAGTGGTTGCTCAAGAATCTGCGTCAACATTGGATGTCAGTTCAAAGCCTAGAGGCCCTGTTTCAGTATCGAATTTATTGGAAGTGGTTGCTGATGACCTCCAAACTTTGAACAAAAATCTCAAATCGGTGAGCACCCACCTGAAAATTCCGAAATTTGGCTACTGTTTCGCAAATTACCCACTGTATGCTTACTTTACCTCCATCTTTCGGTATTTCTTTTTACTGGAGATATGAAATATGACGTTGAAATTATGGTTCTTATCGTATTTAGTGTATAGCAATTCTCGGATTCTTCGCTGCCTATTCAGGTTGTCAATATTGTCAACATCTATATCTATTCAATTTGTTGGGTTGATCTACCAGTCCTTTTGTGGTGTCAAGTTATGTGATTCGGTCAATTTGTTGCCAATGGCTAAAGATGCTAAAGCTTTACACTTCACCTAAAGCACGATGATTAGCTTTCCTGGATCCAGCTTTTTCGTGGATGAATAAATACATTGGATTAAGCAGCTATTTTTTCGGTTGTTTGTTCTATTTGCCTTTGTTTTATCTTTGGCCAACCAGTGTTAACTTTTACTAACAATAGTTGGATTTCAAAACCACAATCTCTCTCTGGATTTTCTTATTGTGCTCAAAGATATGTGAGATGTACATGAGACATATTCCTTTGTTTTGGGCTCAGTTGTAATTTTCTCTCATTGCTTATTAGAGGTTGCACCTTGCACCCCTCTGTGGTTCCTTGTAATCTTCTTAATTTTCATTAATAAAACCTTTCTCTTTATCTATATAAAAAAGACACCACTCCTTGAGCTTGGGGTTCCAAAAAAAGGCATATGCCTCATACGGGGTGCTTGCTTCATTCTTGAAATTATGCCTGTTTCACCTTTTGTCAGCAAATCGTACCTATACCTGTCTTACAGAACTTTTGGCTAAGCCTCACATACCTCAATTTATATGACTGAGGCACCTTAACAAAACCTTGTTCTGAATTATCCAAATTGAATGTCCGGATTTCTATTAACATTGCTTTAACTTCTTTACTTTTGTGTGTGTTTGGGAGGTAGATATTCCATATGCTTGATGCCATGATAACTTGAACACTGGCTTTCTAGTTCTTATGGTTTTCTGAAAGATGTAAAGATGCAATTTCATCATCTACATCCAACCCTGGTCCCAAAAATATGGGGTTGACAACATAAATCCTGTTTTTCCATTCACTTCTGTTTGGTGCTAAATCCTTCAACTCATGTCCTTGGTCTGCCCCTAGCTCTCCTAGTCCCTTCAACTTGTAATAGATCATTTCTTCTTACAGGTGTTGTAGATGGTCTTCTCTACACATGACTAACCTATCTCAGAGTCCTTTCCTCATTTTTTTACCTATTGGAGTTACTCCTAGGTTCCTACGAGTGAGTTCTCTTCTGACTGTCTTTTTTGGTTTTTCCACTCATCCATCTCAACACAATGAAGCAATTTGATGGGACAAAATCTTAGAAAATTTTCATTGTGAAAGTTTATCAAGATCAATTTGAATATAGTAGAATGGGCTATGCTTTTATAAGACCTATTAGGAATCTATGCTTCAAAAAAGATCTATGTTTCAAGCAATTGTTAGCATAAGGACTCTCCAAACCTGTTAAAATTAATAAACTATGCTATTCAAGAAAGAAAATGTACACGGGCAGCATTGGTGTGGGCTGCTTGGGAGGAAAGGAATGCTAGGTTGTTTGAAGATAAGGAGAGAATAAAGAGGCAATTATTGAATGTATTTCACTGAGGGTGGTTCTTTGGGTGAAGACTTTAGAGTTATTCTCATCTTTACCCTTCAATGATATCATGAGGAAGTGGGCAGCAGTAGCAGCCTAGCAGGATCCTCATCTATGAAGGAAAAGGTGGTGAAATTTTGGCCAACACTGTAAAGGGGTTTTATAAAGATGAACTTCAATGCAAGCAGCTTTTGGAATCCTGGACCATTGGGAATAGGAGGAGCATTTAAATATGAAAAAGGTAATATAATTGCAATTTACTCGGGGCGAATTGGGTAGGGGACTCAACTAGAGCCGAAATATTGGCTGCAAGTTCAGAATAGAGAAAGCAGTGGTAATGAATGCAAAGAAATTCATGGTTGAAGGAAATTCAAAGAGTGTGATAAGTTGGTTGCAGGATGAGAGGAAGGTCCCATGGAGTTACAGATATGAGATAAAGAAATTCAAATGGCTGTCAAAAGACATGCAACTAAAGATTTTATGGGTTCAAAGGTCTGCAAATAGTCTGGGTGATTTGCTTGCAAGACAAGGGTTAAATAGAAATCAAATGTTTTGGGCTTAGTCGTAAATTGACACAAGTGGGGAGAGATAGCTAGGGTTATGCTCTCGGTGTTTCTTTGTATTTGTAGGGGTGTAACCATACTCGTAAACTTCTATTTATAAGTTCTCAATAAATTTTTTCTGTTTCTTATCAAAAACAAAATGATCTGTTTTACTGATCACTGTTTAACAGCGTAATAAACACCATTAAGAGAATAAAGGTGTATATTGCATGCTGTACACTTTTGGATGATTAGAAACATTAGAACCAAGTGGGATGTTTACCTTGTAAATGTATATTCTCCTTCTTTTCTTTCTTTCTTTATTTTCTTTTTTAAAAAAATGATGTCGTTATAAATTCTAATATAATGCTGATCTTCAAGGGTCTTTCATTCCTGTATCTTGATTTAAAATATGTTTTATATGATTGATGCACTCATACACATATAGACAATCCCTTGAACTATTCAGAATCTCAGATTTTAAAAGCGTTTAGGCAACCGGTTCATTTGAAAAGTCTATTGATGTGGTATTTCGTCACTGACTGTCTGAAGGACTCTGACCTTTTAGCTTGAGTACCCACCAAGATATGGCCTGGGCTGTGTGGTATCTATAATCATTGCTTCTCAGCCTTGGGTTGTATATTTGTCCTTGACTTTGAGGCAGTGTTGCATGGACTCTCCTAAATGGATGATGTATCCATTGTCAAACATGCATTGGACTCCAACCATGGATTCTTAAAAAGACACTTCTATGTGGCAGTCGTCTTTTTTTTCTCTACTTATTTACATAAACAAACAGCTAATGCACACAATGAATGCTGTTTTTCATATAAAATGTTATTAAATAACAAAGATAATCTTCTAAACATTTTCTTATAGTCTTTAAAATGTTAGTATTCAACAAAATTTGACCTATTTTAATAGTTTTTACTTTCCATAGATGTGTCCACAAATACTTGTTTCTTCATGTTGCCTAGTCAGACTCCCAGACACAGATTGAACTCTGGTTCTTGTGTTTGTGTCCATGTAAGACAGCTTTAAGGCCTGCGGGCCTACAACATAATATCATCCATGTATGGTATGTCATTTTTGGTTGTCTCTAGCTCCAGTTCCATATGTTCCTTCTTCCTTCCTAGTTTCAATGCTATGATTTACCTTATTTTATCTATCTATCTATCTATCTAATATATGTATATATATATATATATACACACACACACACACACACACACACAAAATTGTGAGTAAATTTCACTTTGGGAAACCCCTCAGTATTGGTCAATATCTAGGTTAGCTGAACAGAAGAAACCCTTTATTGGCCCAAATCTGTCCATCTTAGTGAGTTCAGATTTTGTATGGTTCATGTATTTTGCAATTTACTTTTTTTTTTCTAGTGCTTATTAATTCCAATTTCTAAACCCATACAAGTTGCTCTTAGTCATACTATCTTGTGACTAGGAGTATTTTCTACAAAAATTCAGAATACATTGTGCGCCCTATCTTCCATTCCCAAATAATTTAGATTAAGGCCGAGTTTGGTTGAGTGGAGATTGTGTATTTTATTTCCCCTGTTTATTGGAAAGTGACTTAGTTCAGCGGGTGTTCACATGAGGAACACATTAGCAACAAGTCATCTGAGGTCGTTACAGACCTGGATCCGATCAGTTATAATGACAGCTATGTGAATTCATGCCTCTTACATGAGAGAGCTCCTATATATTTGGCTTGTCTCATCCTTGAGAATAACAAGTGAATTAGCCTAATTTCCTTCTTCCCTCTTTTCTTCTCATGAGGTTGAGCTTCCCTTGAAGAAGCTCCTGAGTTGGGCAGTATCCCAACAGAGATCTTATAATCATTAGTGTACAAGTGAGATCATATCTTTAATGACTTGGAAGTGGTGTGTGGTGCCCTTTTTCCATTTTACTTGTTTCCTATTATCATCTTCAGGTGTCCATATATTTTTGTCTATGTGAATATAACACATTTAGGGTTATACAAAAATGGGCTATCTGACTTGAAAACCATGAACAATTGATTGCACTTGGGAACACGAGTCTTCTTTCTTCTTCTTCATGATAAGAAATTCAGCAAATCAATGTCTATGGTGGAATTTTGACGTTTTATTCTATTTCTATTGTGCAATGTCAACCTTTGTAAATTTACATGTAACGTTGTAACAATCCTTTTAGCATCATCCCATTTTTTTATCTGATTAAGATGTTATGCTAGATTGTTGGTGCAGAAAACCCAGTTTTAGTGTCTGCAGCAGAGCAGATTTTCGGTGCTGGTGGGAAGAGACTCAGACCAGCTTTAGTATTCCTTGTGTCAAGAGCTACAACAGAAATAGCAGGCATAAAGTATGCTTTCTCCAGTTTCTCAAGCATTGGCTATCTGTGCTGCCAAAATAATTGAAAATTTCCTGCTGAAATAGTCCAAATTTCCATTTATTTATTTATTATTTTAATCCAGGGAACTTACCCCACAACATCGGCGCTTGGCAGAGATAATTGAGATGATTCATACTGCAAGCTTGATACATGATGATGTGTTAGATGACAGTAACATACGAAGAGGTACATCTTAATATCTTTCCACAAAATTTTTTTCTACAATTTTCTCTGTATGTGTTTTATCCTATCAAATACCTCTGAAAAAGGCACTTATTGCCATATTTTAAATGCAATGAGACTACTAGAGTATGTATTTTAGATAAGACGCAGTTGATATTGATCTTCAGAGTAATGTATTTCAGAACTCTTCTTAAGGCTAATTTTCTTCCACATTATGAATTACTTGTTTTATGCTGTTGTAAAAGGAGTAGTTCATTGGCACCGGGTTTATTTAGTTAGATAAATAGTTTTGACCCCTCCCAAGACCTCAAATAGTTGGGACTAGCAAAGTGTGTATCTCTAGGAGCATGCATATACTGACCAATAACACTCATAGTATCAGATATGTGAGGATATTTCATGCAAGTACAATAGCCTTCCTACCAAACGCCGAAACACTTCTGTCTTTAAGTTCTCTGTCTGATTTTATGATGAGAGACCAAAAAAAAAAAAAACAAACTCATGATTTGACTGAGCTACTTCAGTTCGTAAGAAATATAGAACCTCTCTAAGATCTTTAGGCTCAGTTTGGAAAGAGTACAAATACAAATATGTACAGTAAAAATACATACAAAACAGTACAAAATAGAAGATTTACACAATACATATTTGTATTTATACTCCTTCCAAACTGAGCCTTAGTTTCAAATTCAACTTTGAGAAACTGTTTGAGTTTCCCTATCTCTGGAAGATCATTTCCAATGACTACTATATTATCAACATATACAATGAGAACTATAAGGAAAGGTGCCTTTCCTTCTAGTAAATAAGGTGTGATTGGTTAAGCTTGTACAAACCTAACTCTTAGAAGAGATCCTTTGAATCAACCAACCGAACCCATACCCTAGGAGACTATTTAAGTCCATGCTTTCCCTTTTACCTTAATATCATAAAAACCAAGCAAGAGAACCATGTAAACTTTTTCACAGAGATAACCAAGAATGGGAAACTGCAAGAGATAGAAGAACTCTAACTAAGTTTTGCCACCGATGCAAAGGTCTATAAATAATCCACCCCATACATTAGAGTGTAACCTTTAGCACAACCTTGCCTTACATCTCATAATAGATCCATCTACTATGTACTTTATTGTGTAGACTCTTTCATAGGCAATTGGTTCTTTCCCTTTAGGCAACTCGACAATGTCCAACATCTCATTTTTCAGTAGCGGTACATCCATCTTTGCTTTCCTAGCATCCTTCCATTCAAGTTTAGTTGGTGCTTCTAAAACATTCCTAGGAACAAACTTAGACTGAACAGATGCAAGGAAGGATTTGGAGGAAGGTGAAGTAGAAATCACTGTTTGTAAATCATGATGAATTCCTTGTGAAGAGAAAGAAGAAGAAGATGAAGAGTTTCAGCAGTAGAGAAGAAAAGAGAAAGGATGAATTCCTAACTTAACAACTTAAAATAAGAACAAAAACAACTGGGCCCAATAACTAGAAATCGTCTCAACTCAACACTCCCCCTCAAGTTGGGAGTAAATGTCACACATTCCCAACTTGCGTAGATCATGCTCCAGCTTGTTCCTTGCAACACTTTTTGTGAGAACATCAGCAAGATGTAGATCAGAAGCAATGTATGGGAGACAAACTTCCCCAGAAGTCACCCTTTCTCTGATGAAATGTCTATCCACTTCAATGTGCTTAGTTCGGTCATGCTGAACTGGGTTATGGGAAAATGTTAATTGCTGCCTGGTTATCACAGTACAACATCATAGGTTCTTTTGCCTCTACACCAATCACTCCCAATAGGGAACGGATCCAGAGAAGTTTTGAAACTCCATGTGCCATGGCCTTGTATTCAGCTTTAGCACTTGATCTTGCCACCACTGTTTGTTTCTTATTCTTCCACGAGACAAGGTTACCCCCAACAAGGGTGCATACTCCTAAAGTAGATCTCCTGTCATCAAGGCATCCTACCCAATCTGCATCTGTATAAGCCTCTAGTTTCAACTGTTCATGATCAGCAAACAATATGCCTCTGCCTGGGTGTCCATTCAGATAAGTAAGAATCCTGTCAACAGCCTCCTAATGCTGGACTCGTGGAGCATGCATGTATTGACTTACCACACTTACTGCATAGGAAATGTCTGGTCTTGTCATACACAAGTATAGCAGGCGACCCACAAGTCTCTGATATCTCCCAATGTCCTTTACTGGCTCACCTTCTGATGCATTAATTCTGTGATTCTGATCAATAGGAGTACTGATTGCCTTTGTTCCAAGTTTCCCTATTCTTGAAGAAGATCTAAGACATACTTCCTCTGAGAGATAAAAATTTCATGTTTTGATCTTGCAACTTCAATGCCTAAGAAGTATCTAAGTTCTCCAAGATCCTTAATTTCAAATTCTTTGTGTAGATTCTTCTTCAGACAATCAATCTCACTTAGGTCATTCCCTGTGACAACAATATCATCCACATAAACAATTAGGACTGACACCAAGGATCCAAATGTAAATCAGTCCTCAGATATTAGGTGTAAATTTGAAGATTATAAGAAAAAGGAAGAAGAAAAGTAAGAGCAGCAACACAAGAGAAGAAGATGACGAAAAGAGGAGGAAGAAGAAGAAGAATCGAATTATCTTCCCTTTCTCTTTTAATCCTTTTTTTATTAAGAATTAAAGTTAGAGTAATGACAAGTATGCCCTTAAGTGGGCGGCCAACTAGGCAGTAACATAAAGAGATTAAACAAAAAGAAATAACAGGCCCATTAGCCAACAATAAAAGAAAAGATATTACAAGAGAAGATACTAGGACCCATTCGGCCCAGTCTCTTTACACTCCCCCACAAGCTGAGCATAGATGTCAATCATGCCCAGCTTGCTTATATAGTGTGTCATTTTCCCTCTTGGAACTACCTTGGTCAAGATATCAGCCAATTGCTCGTCTGATGTGATGAATGGAAAACAAACTTCTCCCGAGGAAACTCTTTCCCTTATAAAATGTCTATCAACCTCAATGTGCTTAGTTCTATCATGTTGAACAGGATTATGTGCAGTGTTGATAGCTGCTTAGTTGTCATAGTAGAGCATCATTGGCTTCTCGTAGTCAACCCCCAATTCTTCTAGAAGGGATCATAGCCACAGTAATTCTGACACACCATGTGCCATTGCCTTGTATTCTGCTTCAGCTGAGGATCTAGCAACTACAGACTGTTTCTTACTCCTCCATGACACAATGTTCCYAGCRACYARAGCACAATAACCTGAGGTGGATCTCCTATCATCAATACATCCTACCCAATCAGCATCA
>NW_010729077.1:1232280-1247959 GCF_000365185.1 Nelumbo nucifera | reverse complement strand
TTGGACAAACAACAGTAGTGTTCATACCTGTCCACATTTAGCCCTCTTCGATACTGAATAGAGGGTTTAGTATACCACTCCAACGACCACCACAGCAATGACCGGAGGCATAGGAAAGGATAGGTCACCCCCACCCATTCCATTCAGCATTGAGGAAACTCCAGATGTGGCTGAATCTTCACTGCTCATGATATCAGAATAAAAAAAAGAAACAGCAACCAAAAAAGTACAGCCGTACAAGGCTATTGCAGAAATAGGTCCTTCTGACCTCCGGTTTCACTGAGAACAAAAAACAGAACACTGCTGTTGCAGTACTGAAACAGGTCCTTCTGACCTACGGTTTCACTGAAACAAGTYTGMACACTGCTGTTGCAGTACAAGAACAGGTCTGAATGACCTAATTAGTAGGCCTGATAGCTAACCAGTCGAGGAGATCAACAGGGTAGCCGAACAGTCAATCAATAAGATTAATATTGAGCAGACAATCAATCGGCTGAACAGACAATCAACAGTCCACAATACAAATAAAAAAGAAGGTTGAATACAGTTACTGTGTTAAGGAATACAGTCACTTAATAGTAGGGCAGCCGAACAGACAACAGTAGGGCAGTCGAACAGTTCATCAAACAATAGGTAGCCGAACAGACAAGGATGATAGTACCTCTTTTAGTTTCAGATGATAGTCTCCCTGTAAACTAGAACTCCTTCTACGAGCCTCAAACAATAGGCAACCGAATAGAAGATGACCAGTACTTCTTTTTGGTTTCAGATGATAGCCTTTCTGAAGACAGAACACCCTCTACAAGCCTCAAACAATAGTCTCTCTACAGTCGAGCAGACAAGAGGTGCAACTTCTGGGCTGGAAGATGAAAAGACTCTGTAACTTCTGGGTCGAACTGATTTCACCAGATTAGGAGTTCAATTGGAGACAGCACTGGATGCAACAGCAGTTTGCTTGACAACTTCTGAGTCAAACTGATTTCACCCTTTAGGCTTGGACGACTTGCTCTGGTACCATGTTGAGCAAGAGCAAGAGAAGAGAGGAGAGGAGAAGAGAGAAGAGAGGTGAGTCGAGAGACTGAAAGCCCTCCAGAACTTAGGGGGCAAATGAAAGAAATTATTATTTATACTAGTCCAGTCGAACAATATAAACATAAGAGAAATTACAACAGTACCCTTGTGGTACTAAACCTGAATACACAAACAACTGTCAACATGGTATACTTAAATATGGTGTATGGATGGCAAATTCCTTAATTTTTAAGGCAAATAACAAGGGTTCAAGTCTCCTAATTTACATTTTCTTTAAAATACATGTGTAATAAAATAATATGTACAATAAAGAGTTATCAATTAACACAAGTTAAGAGGTGGACTAATGGTAAATATATGAAAATAAGAGGTCATGGGGTCAAATCTTGTTAAACACATTTTGAAACTTCAATTGATTAAAGACCTGGGTGGTTTCATGAAACCGGGACCAATTCACCTGTTTTTTTAGCAAAAGCAATTATTGGGGTAAGATCGAACCGGCCATGGTCCCGGGTCATAGTTCAACTGGTCCGACTGGCCGGTCCAGTCCAGTTTTCTAAACACTAGTTATGTCTTGGGTGAGGAAGAGTAACCTTTTATGACTTGAAATTTTCTATTTCTAGCCTTCTAAGGTTATGATGAGAACTTTGAAGTTGTTATTGGGAAACTAGGCAAAGATTTGGATAGGAAAAGAAAATAGGATGGGAAGTGTATTTTTTTAAAAGGAGAGAAAGGTAAGAGTAAGCTTTCAGTTAACCAAAAAAGATGAATAATTCAAAAAATGGTCAGTTGGTGCATGTGACGAAGGCTTTTTCCCGGCTGAAAGAAGGTGTCCGTGGTGCTGGCCCGTCTAATACATTTAAGAGAGTGTATAAGAGAAAGAAAGGGAAAAAGGTAAAGTGGGGGTGTCTGATGATCCTCAGTCTTCTCAGGTTCAAGATTTTTGTTTGAAGGAGTCTGGAGGTGTTCTTGATAGCCAAGCTGACACTACTTGTCAAGCTTCTAATCAAGAGGAAGAGAAAGATGGCTCTGAAGCTAGGTTGGGGATCACAGAAAATCCTGCTCAGGCCCTTGAAGCGAGAAAATACAGAAGAAAACCTGTTGAAGACCTTGAAGATAGAGAATATTTGGGCTCAAATGTTTTGCTGCAGGAGGAGGAAGAGGAAGAGGAAGAGGAAGTGGAAGTGGACAAAACTTGTGTTGTTCAAAGAAGGGTTGACTGGGAAGAGGTTGCTAACAAGGAGGTGGAGGTGAGTAAAATATTGGGGATTTGTTTCTTAGAGGGTGAGGAGTTTGCAAGAAAATTCTTTAGAGAAGCTGAAGAAAATGGTTATCGATTTTGGAGGAAGAAAGTTTTGGAGGTAGTGGGAGCTGAAGATTTTTTCTTTTGTTCTTCTTTGGGTGAGTAAAGAATTGTAATTGTGTGGAGTAGGTTCTAAGATTCAAAAGCATATGGGGTTTGTGTTTCTGTTTTGTAGGGTTGCTTTCAGGGGTGGCTTTTCTTTCTATTTGGTATGATTTCTTATCACCTCTGTTTGTATTCCTTCTTTTTTTCTGATGAATTTTCTTTTCTACTTATTTTCAATAAAAAACAAAGAGGTTATGATGAGAACTTTGCATGGAGTTTATTCAGTACACTACAGATCAAATATATTTGTCAATGTGACTCTTAGCATATAGTTGGGTTAGTGGAGCAAACCATTTAACTTACCTGCTTTGGCTCCTATCTTAGTGGAAGAAGCTATTCAAAATTCAAATATTATTCTGTTTCCAGACACATTTGTGATGGCTCTAAGAATGAAGCAAAAAAAAAAAAAAAACTTCAAGGTTTATGCAAGGCTTGAAATTGTTTGAACTTTGAAGCCAGAATATGGCATGTGGTGAAGCCAGTTGCATCTTTTAGCTATGGTTATAGGGTTAAGAACAGAAACAGCTTGTGTTGAATGCAATTCTTACTTGAAAGTGGCTGAATTGGTATGTCTCTTATTATTGTGTAAAGGTAGACTGTTTTAAACTGTAAAAAATTTAGCTGTTTGACTTAATTTATTCTTTCACTGCTGAGTTCAATGTTACTGATCAAAAGTAATGGAGTTTAAAATTGCATGAACAGATGAATAGTGATAAGTTTTGGGTGAAGTGGTTAGTGGTGTAGGATGCATAGCCAACATTCCTATGAACACTTGGTGGGTGCCAAAAATAGGGATTGTTATAAAAAGAGAAGAAGATAAGCAGAACTTTGGTAACGATAAGGTTTTAAAGCTACAATTTAGGACTATGAAGATGGGGATAGGGCTAAGGAAGGTTTAAGATGAGGATTGAAGAGACAAAGGATCAGAAAGAGATGGCTTTCTCCATTTCAACCTGGGTGACCAGGGTTCAAATCTTGGAAAGAGCCTCTCTGTGTCTGCATGTTACTATAATTACATAACTGCCACTGCACACCCAGTTAAGAGAAAAAAATGCTATAACTTCAAATAAACCCTAACAGTTACCTAATTAACAACTTAAGATGACCGACCCTACATTGAAAATTAAAATGATGAAATTACTCCCATGACTCAAAATTTAGAAAAAAAAAATGGAAAACTGAAAGTTCCTGAACTTCACTTTACAGCCACTCTGACTATGTATATGGTAAATAGTATATTATATTCACTACTAGTGTCTCTAAAGCTAAAAAGGGTGAACTGAATTTTTTTGTACAATTAAATTTTCTCTCTGCTCCAGAATTCAATCTATATCCTGTTAATCAGTCGTATGTCCTAACCATTTCCTGGATATTTGTCCTTTGGAAGCCAATCACCAACAACTAACAAGGTTCCATGCTCCCACCAATGAACAGACCAGCTTCCATGATTGAGACATACAAACATAGACACAAAAGAAGAAGGTTATTGCCTTCTGATTAATAGGTTTGCAGGAAAACAATAGTTGGTGTTTCCATGTCCCAAAATCATTCCATGATTGTTTTCTACATGGATGGGTTTATTGTTTTAATTGGATGATGACTGAAGAGGAAACATTGAGCAGTGAAATGTTGCTTGAAAGCTTGACCTGTTTCACCAAAAAAAAAAAAAAATCTGGACTGTATACACTACACCTAGATACCTGGTTAGCTAAATGTTTATATTACTATATTAATTATGCAATATGGATTGTTGTTCCATAAAACCTTGAAACCCGTGATCTAAAGAATTCAATGTTGGAGGAGCAGACATGGTCTCTGGCACATAATTGGTTGGGGTATAACTGTATGGATGACTGTTCTTGTCCATTCTTAGGGGAGTGATTGTTAAATGGAACTTGCATAACTGCTATTCCCTTTGCAGGAAAGGAAACCATTCACCAATTATATGGCACAAGAGTGGCAGTACTAGCAGGAGACTTCATGTTTGCACAGTCATCATGGTACCTTGCAAATCTTGAAAACATCGAAGTCATAAAACTTATCAGCCAGGTCTACAAGGAAACTGCTTATTTTATTGATAAAAGAATCTCATCATGGAACATAGTGAAATTTACTACTGCTTATTGTTATTTGTATTATGGCAGGTCATTAAAGATTTTGCAAGTGGTGAAATAAAGCAGGCATCAAGCCTTTATGACTGTGATGTTGAACTTGAGGAATATTTGATCAAGAGCTATTACAAAACAGCTTCTTTAATTGCTGCAAGCACCAAAGGTGCTGCTATTTTTAGTGGGGTGGATAGTAGCATATGTGAAAAAATGTTTGAATATGGAAGGAATCTTGGCCTATCATTCCAGGTAGTTGATGATATATTGGATTTCACTCAATCATCGGAACAGCTGGGAAAGCCAGCTGCTAGTGATCTGGCAAAAGGAAACCTAACTGCACCTGTTATTTTTGCTCTAGAAAATGAGCCAAAACTTAGAGAAATCATTGAATCTGAGTTTGTTGAAGATGGATCCTTAATTGGGGCTATTGAATTGGTTAACAAGTCTGGGGGAATTGAGAGAGCACAAGCTTTAGCAAAGGAGATAGCTGATCAGGCAATCCAGTGCCTCCAATGCCTTCCTACAAGTGACTTCAAATCTGCTCTTGAAGGGATGGTAAAGTACAATCTTGAGCGAATTGATTAGATGCAAAACAACAATACAATCAAAACGAGTAATGGTACTCTTCTCCAAAGTCTTTCTGTCAGTGATGCAATTGCATTCTCTTCTTCATGATGTTGATTACATTTGCTTAAATATTTTCTCTTTGTATACTATTCTCTTCATTTCTTTGATTTATCTGTATTTTATGTGATCTAGTGTTGTTCAATAACAATCTTGAAGCACAGAAGCTAAAGCAACTATTTAATGCCCCACTCCTTGGTGACAAGGGTTAAACTTGCTATCTCTGCTACTATGATAACTATCCTATGAAATAAAAAATCATCATCTTGCACCATGGCAAGTATTTCACAGTATGAAATGGTGAGGTGTTATACTTGATCCCTCTGCGCTTATAAGAAGTCCCCAAGTACAATGAATGGATTTGATATGTTTCACAGATGCATAAAGAGATTCATCTATGAAATCATGGTGTAATGAATGCAGGTCTAAAGTAGAATTGTAATGTGTTCATCTACACCTTATCCAAGATATGCTAAAACACATAATAATGATTCTGTATGTATGCTTATACCCTGTTTGGATTCTCCATGAACTGAAATTATTCCATTGTAGTTTTCTTTTCATTTCAGAGGTGAGGGGACATGTTTTCCATGATTCTTGATAAAATGTTGCAATGAGGTCATAAGGTTTTCAAGAAAATGAAGCAAGTCAATAAAGCTGGAAGTCTAAAACAAAATGATCCCTTTCCACAAAGCATTCCCTATTATTGACTTCAAGCCATTATTTGCCAAGTCGTTGTTCCCAAGACTTCTAATTGACCATCAAATGAACTTTTCATCCCACTGATATTCTATCAAAATATAAACTATCTGGTTTTAGATTGAAATGCCATTAGGGTTTCACTTTAGTAATATTTTATTTTGTACTTTGAATTTGGGATGCTTTTGGAGGCAACTTTTTTTTATAAAATTAATAAATTCTCTAGAAATTCATTGTGTTAATAGTTAAGTTTCAAATGACTCATATGCGCTTAGAAGCATTAATTGTTTGGAGTTATTTCTTAAATAGGGAAGTTCCTTTTAATGGATGACTAAGGGGCCCTTTGATACTGAACTGAAAAGCTTATTGCTTTGTCTTTTAGTGAATAAGTTTTTAAAGAGGTTGTGGGCTCCACGGCTGAAACTGAAGTTGGGTATATCATTATACATTAGAAAATTTTACTATTTAATTATTTTATCAACCAAAAGAAAAGCAACAAGTCTTTCGCTTCAGCAACTTCAGCCATTATCAACGACCCTTTAGAATTTAGTTTCAGAAGTTTTCTTCCTGACGTAGACAATAATGATGTTTTATTAAGATCTGAATGGAATTTAGATTATTTTGTGATAGAGGTCAGGTTTCTTGTTGTTAGGTATTGTGAGCAACTGTCGGTCCTGCTTACTGTTAATACTGAATATGGCTCAAGGAGGCTGTGCTCGTGGTTAGAATCACTTTGAGGTTTTGACATTTTAACCGTAAGAAGGGTATTAACAATTGATAAAACCCTTTCTTCCTACGCTCCATTTGGAAGGAGTATAAATACAAATACGTAGAGTGTAAAACTTTATATTTTGTATTATTTGTCCTGTATATATTTGTATTTGTGTTCTTTCTAAATTGAACCTAAATCGCTATATTAGATGTATCCAAAGGTTCAAAAACCGATACATTTTTTTTTACCTCAAACTTTACTCCATGTGGAGGTGGAGGGGCAGTCATCTTGCAAATTTGTTAATCATTATCCAAGGGAGAACAAAAAGAAAGCAAAACACTCCCCATTACTATCTCAGGCATACAAAAAGAAAACAAAACAAGCAACTCAACTATTACAACAAAACCTAATTCTAGCTGAAGGGAGACCACATTGATCTTCATAAATTAGGACTCTTATATTGAAAGTTAGTTCAGTGATGGAATAATACCATTAGAAATACCTCTATTCGCTAGACCACCATTAGAAACCACATTGAATGGTGCAACCCATTAGTCAAAGTCTTGAATCTTGATCTTGTTGTAGATGTAGTAAACGACCAAGGGATGAGACTCTTACCTGTCATGATGTTAATCATAGTGCTATTGTCACTCTCGATCTCAATGTTCAAGTAACTTAAACCGATACATCTTTGAATACCATCCAAAACAGCTAGAAATTTAGTTTGCAAGGATTTAGAGTCATCATATGAGTTAGAAAAACCAATAAGAAAAATTCCATTGCTTTCCCTTATCACTCTTCCACCTCCCCCTGGACCAGGATTTTCCCTTCAAGAGCCATTAGTATTGAATTTTACATATCCTTCTTGGGGATGTTTCCAACAAATCCACTTAGTTTTACACTCTATTGAGTTTTACATATCCTTCTTGGGGACTTTAAACAACTAATAACCATCTACCATTAGTGGCCTTACTCTCATAGGTTTGTCTACATCTTTCAACACACACTTCCCAAAGAATTAGAAAGGGGATGATGGTCAAGACCTGACTTCGTTGGTCTTGGCCAACGATCTCTAATGTATTGTGTTTGAAAAGTAAAAATTTCAAACACCCCACTAAAGTAGTTCTAACACTTCATTGGCAATGTACCATACTAAATAGCTAATCTAGATATTCATAACCAAATTGACTGCAACATCTACACCTAGAAGCTAGATAGACACCTTTGGGTTTAATCCATTCATCCACAACAATAGAGTTGTATATGAACCTCCACATAAAGATTGAGATTTTTCAGGGTAAGCCAAGTTTCTAAATAAACTTGTTCCAGTTAACCTTTTCATAGTTCCATATAATTAATTACCTCCCAAGCTGAAGATATTGAAAATTCACCATTAGTATTACCTTTCCACATTAGATTGTCATCAGTACTTAGAATTTTGAAACCTATTCAATTACCAAATCCCAAACCTCTTCACTTAATGGAAACTCCACAAAGAAATTCCAATCCCCTTACAATTCAGAACTCCGTTTGGTTTAAAGTCAACATAATCTTGTAGTTGAAAAAAAAAAAAAAAGGAGAGCCACTATGATACTTTTAACCTTATTATTGAATGACTTCTAAGAATCAGGATCTTGTCTCTTGGTCTTTGAGTTTGGATAAAGAAGATTAAGGCCATGTTTGGTTCATTGCTCTGTGCCTCATTCTCTTAATTCTTGCTTATTATAGGCAAGAATAGGTAAGAATGAATAACATTCAAGTGTTTGGTTACAAAGTTTTTGCCATGGGCTACATTCTTTTTAGAATGAAAAATCAGCCCCACAACACAAAAATTACTAGCCTGTAGCATGAAAAATAATCATGCTCCATCTTGCTTATTTCATTCTTTGAAGAAACTCCACCTATAAAACTGTTGCCATAGATATTTACTTTTGCAAAAGCACTTTTACAAAAGTACTTTTACGAAAGCACTTTTACGGAAGTACTTTTATAAAAACACTTTTATAAAAGCACTTTTACAAAAGTATTTTTATGTATAAAAGCACTTTTATGGAAGTACTTTTACGAAAGCACTTACAAAAGCACTTTTATAAAAGAACTTTTACGAAAGTACTTTTATGGAAGTACTCTTACAAAAGTACTTTTATGAAAGTACTTTTATAAAACACATTTACAAAAGTACTTTTACAAAAGAACTTTTACAAAAGCACTTTTACGAAACTGCTTTCATGAAAATACTTTTACAAAAGTACTTTTATAGAAGTACTTTAGCACTTTTACAAAAGCACTTTTACGAAAGTACTTTTATAAAAACACTTTTGTGAAAGTACTTTTACAAAACATCTATGCCAATTGATAAACATTAACAATTGGAGACCTAGGCTGGCGGTTTGTTAATACCGGCACAATTTTTTTTTTTAAGAATGAAAATGAGCAACATAGGATACTTGTCGGTCTGAAAAGAATTCATTTTTAGGAAAAAAGTGTTTGGTTCATAGCAATATTTTCTCATTTTGCCTATTTTTACCTATTCTTTTCTATTTTAGAATTTCATTTTAGGTAAGAATGAGAATTGAACCAAACATAGCCTAAAACTTTTCAAATTTCCCATTCTATTCCAAAATAGTCAACTCCAAATCCAAAACAAGGAAAGAATAAACTACAGTGTAAAACCTTTTAGTTAAGGCCTAGGTGGATTGCGTAGGTTATGGAATGTATTACAACGGTATCTTATAAAATTCTTGTCAATGGGACTCTGGGGACTATAATAAAACCTGACAAGAGGCTAAGGTAGGGTGATCCCCTATCACCCTACGTATTCCTTTTTGTCTCTCTAGCCTTATCTACAAAGTAAAATAATCTCGTTGCAAAAAACCAAATGGGATAAAGCTAAATAGAAACTGCCCTATCATCTCGCACTAAATTTTTTTTTTTTTTTTTTTTTTTTGCAAATGATGGTTACCTATTCGTTAGAGCTGATCCTAAGGAAGGGCATGTCACCTTGGAGGCTATCCACAATTATGAGAGGGCTTCTGGACAGTAGGTAAATTTGACAAAATTTGAGATTTTTTTTCAACATAAATATGCATCCTAGGCTCCAAAAAATGATGGCAAAATTGCTAGGAATTAAAAAAGTTGATCACTCAATTTATTTGGGGTTACCTACTAAAATTGGAAGATCAAAAAAACATCTCTTTAATTTCATTGTGGAGAGAGCTGGAAAAAGAACCCAAAGCTGGAGAACTTTGCTACTGTCCTCAGCTAGAAAAGAGGCTATTAAAGTCGGTCATAACAACAATCCCATCATACACCATGTCTTGCTTCCTCCTACCCATGTCAATGTGTGAACACCTGAAAAAAAAAGTCCTTAGAAAATTCTGGTGTAATGCGAAGAATTCAAAAGGTAAAATCCACTGATTGAACTAGAAGAAAATCTGTAAAAATAAATTAAATGGAGAACTAGGCTTTAGAGATCCTCATTGCTTTAACCTAGTCCTTCTTGCAAAGCAATTTTGATGTTTATGCACAGAGGAAAACAGCTTGTGGGCCAAGATCATGAAGGCCAAATATTTGAAAAATAAAAGTTTTTTTTTTTTTTTTTATTCGAGTTTGCTAAAGAAAGGGTCTTAGGAGTAGAAGAGCTTATTGGCCACTAAGGGAATTCTCCAACAAGGATGCTGTTGAAATACAAACTCAGGTCACAAGGTCAAAATCTGGGATGATCCTTAGATCGCCTCGATTTCGGGCTTCAGAATTCAAGGTCCAAGGCCTCCAAACCAAACTGACTTAGTTGTTAAAGATTTAATGTTGGAGGAAAGAAGGGGCTGGGATGAACAAAAAATTAAGGACCTGTTCACTAACTTCTTTGCTGAAAAAATTATTAACATACCCCTAGCTGTAGGGAGTTGGGAGGATAGGATACAGAGAATGATAAATTCTTTGTGAAATCTGCTTATGGGGTGGCTTTGAACAGTATTAAGAGAATGGGCTGTAGAATTGGGAGTGAACCAAGAGGGATGGGAAAAGGCCAATGGAGTTGGATCTGTAGATCTCAAAATTAAATCTTTTATCTGAAAATACCATTGAGAAGTTATAGATGTTAAAGAAAATTTAACAAAAAGGAAGATGGCAGATTCAAGTGTTTGTTGAGCCTGAATCAATTATCCATGCTTTATTTCTCTGTCACCATGCAAAAGCGACGTGATTTGTAAGCCTCTTATTATAACCTTATTTCAGCTCGTGGCTTATTTTCTGGTTTGAAGAGTAGTGTAACAGGTGGGGGAGAGGAGGGATATGAAATCCTCTCCATTTCAACTATTTTGCTCTCGCTAATATGGAAAAACAGGAATTATTTTGTGTTTAATAATGTGATTTCTAATCCAATTTGGATCTGTCTCTGTAGCTGTGGCTAGTACTTAGTAGGAAGATGAAGGATATGAGCCAGATTTTTCAACAAGACTAGCGGTTTTCTTCCCCAACAACTTATCAAAGAAAATTGAATGCTTTTTGGTCTCCCTTGGTTTTGGTGTGTTGAAAGTTAATACAGACCATATTGGTGTGCTAGTGGCTGTTTGTTTGAAAGTTAATACATCATTGCCATGTCGAAAAAACGGTGCTCCAGGAAATATCAATTTGTTTGAAATCGTTTTTCCATAAAAAATGGTGTTTCAAACTATGCCTTAAAATCGAGAAAGCGTGGTTTGAAGTAACGCTAATTTAATGTTCTCTTGTATTGCATCTCATTGCTGCCAATAAGAACATAATGTGGCAATGACATGGACTTCCTATAATAGGTATCAATGCTAAAAACAAAAGTATTGTTGTTGCTCCAAAAAAAGTCATACATGATAACAATATTTTCAATTAAAAAAAAGACACCATTTTCTCAAAAACGAAATTTCCACTCACATGATACGCATCGTTTTTTCAAAAAATTGTATTGTATACGCAGCATCGATATCGATGCCAAAAATAAAAATAAAAATAAAACCTTTGAACCCGATTCAGTGACATAAAATTGGCCACTTGATAAAACAAGTTGTGGATCCAACGGCTCCAGAACTCTATTGAAACATTGAAGGAGTCCCCACTCCGATATCCTGCCGTAGATGTGAGCCACGTATACCCAATAGTTAGGAAGGACAGATTTGTATGGTCCTACTCCTATCTATGTAAACCTCATTTTGTCTTCCGGCCAGTAATCTCTCACCCCAGTGGCCCTAGCAATCAAGCCTAGATGAAGGTCATCGCCGCGTACCTGCTCGCCGTCCTCGGCGGAAACCTCCAGCCCTCCGCCGATGACCTTAAGAGCATCCTCGGATCAGGTAGAGAAATCTAAGTTTTTTTTTTTTTTCTTCTGATATGGGGTTAGAGTTTTCTTTCTTTATTTGTATTCTAAATCTTGTTTTATATTTATTTTTCAGTTGGGGCTGAAGCAGAAGATGACAGATTAGAGCTCCTTCTTAGTGAAATAAAGGGGAAGGACATCACGGAGCTAATTGCCTCTGGTAGGGAGAAACTGGCTTCGGTTCCTTCCGGCGGTGGTGTTTCTGTCGCTATTTCTGCTGCCGGTACTGGAGATGCCGCTGCTGCACCTGCTGCGGCCGAGTCGAAGAAGGAAGAGAAAGTTGAAGAGAAGGAAGAGTCTGATGAGGTATTTCTTCGAATGAGTCAACTACAACGCACTCTTATTTTCATGCTTTGGGATTTGCATATGTTTGTTGGCTGCTTGAATAATGCCTTCTGGTTGTTTTTTTTTCGGTTTTCTGTTATTTGCAGGACATGGGCTTCAGTTTGTTCGATTGAGGAATTAGGGCTGTTAAATTTCTGTTTATTGGTAGGTATTAGAGTTCCAATCACGCCTAATTGTTTCTTTCCAGTTTGAACATTTTTGAGAAGATATTAATTGTTGATTGGTCAACTTTTGAATAATTTTGTTTTCATGTCAACACAATTTTGATCGTTCTGTTTACATTCCACCCTGTGAAAGTGAAACTGAGATTAATTCCATTGGGTTAAGATGATATTAAAATCAATGAAGCTTTCTGCAAATCATGAATACATTGGTCACAGTTGTACTACAAATTAGAGTGCTCTACCATGAAAATTTCCATGTGAAAAAACCTATATTAGTGGGTGCATGCAACATAGCTAGATTATACTGTCTATCCATTAGTGCAATTCTGTGCTGTCTACCAATGAAGATGGGTCGTCATTTGATTGTTTAGTACTTAAATAGTCCCACTTATCAATAACTTTATCAGAGAAAAAAAGACGATAAATGATAGTAATTGTATGAAGTAAGCTTCTCACTGGTCATTCTTCCACATCTAGTGTATATGTTGTTATTTGGTTGAAATTAAGACATTGCATTTGTGGAATCATCTATTTGGGATGAAATTATAATACAATTGAGTTCCAGAAGTCTACAGCATTAGAGGTAAATGTAATATCACTGGAATAACTTGATATAACCTGTGGAATTTGGAATTTGGCATAGGACTTATCTGCCTATATATTCAGTGAGAGAAAATATCAAGTTTGCCATTGCTTAGTAGTTAATATATCTGACTGGAGGGTTCTGGAGCAATAGGAGATTGGATATAGATGTTTTGGTCTTATTTTTTTTTCCAATATTGGTGGTTGTCATCTGTGTGAAACATGATATGAATCCTGAAGAATGTTGAGTTATTGTTTATGTAAGTAGGTCTTTCAAAAAAAAAGTTTATGTAAGTAGGAAACAAGTGTTGAAACTTGAGATGTGTCTTCTCTTGCTAGTGAGTGAATTTATACCCATTTTAGAGAGTTTGAATCTGCTGCACTTGCTGTGTAGCCTGTGTATTCCAATTTCTGATGGACAAGTGAGCCCTTGGTAAACAAGTCTGGACGCCCATCCATCACTGAATGAGGGCCTGTTTTGAAGGGTTGAAGCTTTAATTGACCTGCTTTAACTGAGCCGCTTTGAAGAAGCTACTAAAAACAGCCAATGTTTTGGTTGAATGACAATGTATTTGGGCTTTCTGAGTTTTTCACCAAATATAGCTTTTATAGGCTGTCCATGTGGAGTCCACCTCACAAAGCCAGAATCCGTTGCATGAAAGCAGCCCAAAGCAGACCCCCCCTTCCCCCCAACGATGAAACGAAGGTTTGAATGTCTTGGCCTGTAACTGTGTAATTAATTTTCTGTTTCAAAACCATTGTTTAAGTTTCCCTCAAATACAGTTTCCGGTTGCGTCTGATCAATATGGAAAATCAAATTGTTAATCTAGTAATGTATTATTCTGGCAACTGTCATTGTTTGGCCTTAGCAAAGGGTATGAAACTCCCTTTGCTTCTGGTTCAAAGTAGGTTGTTTACCCATATGGTCTTTATTAGGGGTGAGTAAATGGGTAGGTTCTGCGTGGAATTGAATGGAATTGACTGGATTGGCCTTGATCAGACCTTACTGAATCTGCTACCAGGTAGGGTCTGGTTCCAAATTCTTGGAACTGAACCCCCACCCAAGCTGGTTCTAGGGTCTATAGGTTTATTTTACCTGAATCAACCTAAAGAGCTTAGGGAACTGGCTTTGGTGGAACCGGCCTTGGGAACTAAACTTGCCTGAAATAAATCCCAAAAAAACTTCAAGGATGTGAAGATTTGAACTCAAGCCCTCATGGTTATATAGATTAAAGATCTCAACTTAATCAATAAAAGGTAATGTAAATTTTGAACTATATTAATAATTTAATATAAGTTTCAAAACTTATTTTGAAATCAAGTTTTTAAAGAATAGGTTCCAATGTTCCATGGTCTAACCCATGGGGCCAATCCAACTGCGGGCCTATTTTTCTAAACCGAACAGGTAGCATTAGTTTTTCAAAAACCATGAACCGAAATCAATTGGTTAACCAATTGATCGGTTTATATATATATACCAGTTGGTTTGGTTGACCAAAATATAGGGTTTGGTTTCATTGGTTCAGTTCTTTTTTTTTTTTTTTATGAGCACCCTTACTGAAAGCCCTCCCAAACTTAAATGGGCACTAATTTATTGTGATTGTTGCTCGACCTAATTTTTTCCTTTCTCGTTGGTTGGTAGTAATGACAGTGACAGATGGTTAGGGGAAAGAGTGAATAAAAGTTAATGAATATTTTGAAATTTCTAGTGAAAATCCCACTGAAAAATTCCCACTAATCTAAAAAATTGGATTGACTATTTAAGGTGTGAATCCATTTAGACAATGTGATTATCAATTCTAAATTGTAAGGTGATGGGATTCCCCGTAAGCAAAATCTCTACTTATGCAAGCAAAGGAATTCTATTGCACATTGGGAACATTTTCCCATGAATTTAATGGGAGATATTCCCGATGTGCAGTTAGATGCTATATGCATAGATATTTAGGGGTTGACAAATTTTGGGGGTTAAGTTTTTTTAAAAGGTTTTAAGAATTAATCTTGGGATATAAAGTAATTTTGGAAGCTTCATTCTTCGAATCTTGCTTTCAAAATGGGGAATAATGGTTGAGAACAAAGGTTAAAACAGCTGACCTAATTCATGCTTAATGAGTAGCTTCCTAAGCCATTAAGCAAGGGGCTAACGGAAGACAATGAATTTATATATATAAGTGCATTAACCTGTTTGATCTATCATAAACCCGAGTCAAACCAAACCGGTTTAGACCAATTATCCACTTAATCAAAGCTATTTGCATTAATTAAGTGCTAAAACATTCTAGAATAATAGTTAATGGCCAAAATGAAGAAAAACAAAATAAAGGCTCAGTTTGGAAGGAGTACAAATACAAATACGTAGAGTGCAAAACCTTATATTTTGTATTATTTTCTATGTTGGCATTGTACATATTTGCATTTGTACTCTTTCCAAACTGAGTCAAAGGAAAATTTTAGAATTCAGGAAGCCCAAAATATTGTAAATAGGGGCTCCGTACCCATATGGGGACTCACTAATAACACATCTATTATACTCATTAGGGGGAGACTACCCATATTTTCTTTCTCCACCTTTTCCCTTCCTTCCTCTTTCTCCCTCCCTTTCTTTCTCTCTTTTTTTTTTTTTTTTTTGGCAATCACCGACAAGCTTCCATAGCCATT